>CAUYPK010000619.1:0-37085 GCA_963574355.1 Loris lydekkerianus | reverse complement strand
TCTTACCCGTCTTTGGGTACTATGAATGTAATCCACCATGCAGCCTCTCCATATCCTGTCTTAGGTTGTCCCCGCTTTGGGAATCTTACCCGTCATTGGTGCTATGGAGGGCAGTGAAGAATAATAGTTAGATTCTTGGTTCATGAGCCAGTGACATTGGACCTCGACCTGATTTAACTGCCTCTAACCTTTTTTTTTGGGATACAGGGCCCAAAGGTGAAGGGTAAATAAGGGTAGCAGGGGAAGAAGGTTTCCTCTGCTGAAATGCTGTCTCTCTCTCTTTGCTTCTTTGTGTTAAATACTATCTCAATTGACACTTGCTCTTGAAACATTTTTTAGTTTATGGTCACTTAATACTGCAAGTTTCTTTTTAATAGCACTATCATAATATATTACATGCATTTGTAAGTATTTCATTAAGATCTAGTGTCCTTACTAATTCAAGAACCATAGCTGCTCAGAGTTTCCAGATTGTATTCCCGTAAATTGGTGTGGTTATTTGTTCATAATGAACACTCAAGAAATATGTATTTAAAAAAAAATTAATCTTTTTTCCAAAAAAACTATGATTTTTCAACCAGATACTATTTAAAAATTTTAGTGTAAAAATCCTATCTTATTTAGTTTTGTTATTCTTTGTAATAATTCTGAGTAGATTTTCTTAATCATTGACTTGATTTGACTATTATTATATGCATTTCCCTCATTAAAAATATTATAAATTTAAAGCACCAAAAAAAAAAAAAAAAGGAATTGTTTAGGTAATAAGCTTTGTGGCAGTACCAACTCTTTTTAATTTAGTCAAAATTGACACATTGGTAAACATCATTATTGCTCTTCATGGTGAATAATTTGTCATTAATTTTATATTGAAGTAGATATATTTTTTAACAATTACACAACTTTTAAGATAAAATACACTTCAATGACCATATAAACTTCCATTTATGATCATCTCATCATTTATCTGTTGCTGAATATTTATTTCCCAGTTTTGTGTATATTAATGATGGCTTAAATCAATAAGTGCTCAGAATAAGCAACACTCGGGAAATGTAATGGAAAAACTAAATAGTTTCTTTCACTCTCCCTCTGAAGTCACTCAGTGGTAAAATTTCATGATTTTTCTAGTCACTTTTAAGTAGGAGAAAGTCCTATTGCAACTTTAAACAGCCAAATGTGTTTTCAAATTTGTTACTAAATATATTTACCATTGGATAATAATAGATACTTTGAGCTTCAATCAAAGACAGTCCTCCCCAGCTCTTTCAGACCTGATTTGACATGGACTACCCAACTTCAAGAATTAAGGGTGTTTAAGGGTAGTTTTTTGTTTGTTTGTTTGTTTGTTTTTTTCCCTGAATTGCCTCCATCTTCTAGCTCCTGATTGTTTTGCTTGTTGGTTTCTTTTGTTTTGTTTGTTTTGCCTTTTGGGTTGGAAAAGAAATAGCCAAAAAAGCTAAGGAAAATGAGACTTCATTACTTTCTTGGCACTATCATGAGCTATCTCAGTGCCTTTGAGACCTACATGTTCAAAGGCTATCCTTTTGTGAATACTTTCCTTCTTTCCTTCCTTCCTTCCTTCCTTCCTTCCTTCCTTCCTTCCTTCCTTCCTCTCTTCCTCTCTTCCTCTCTTCCTCTCTTCCTCTCTTCCTCTCTTCCTCTCTTCCTCTCTCTCTCTCTCTCTCTCTCTCTCTCTCTCCCTCTCCCTCTCCCTCTCTCTCTCTCTTTCTCTTTCTCTTTCTTTTTTATACAGAGTCTCACTCAGTCACCCTTGAGCTCAAAGGAGCTCAAGCAATCCTCTTGTCTCAGCTTCCCACATAGCTGGGACTACAGGAAATTCACCCACCTCAGCCTTCCAGAGTGCCAGGATTATGGGCATGAGCCACTGCGCCCAGCAGTGAATATATTTCTAAATGTGTCATGAGCCACTGATAGGGACTTTCCACTGTATGTTGCATAATGTGTCTTTCAGGGTCGCTTATTTCTATGTGCCCGTAGTAATGGAGCCAATTGTCCCTCAGCTTCCAAAAGGTGAGGTTTCACCCTTTGAAAAGGCACATCTGGATAGGATCCAATGTTCTTTTCTTATTTCACTTGGCCTATTTTATGGAATATAGCAAAAACTCAAATATTTGTTACAGCACCAGATTCTGTTACTGCAAACATATTCTATGCAATAGCATCTCTCTTTTCCCTATGACTAAAACATTTAGCCACTTCATCCTTTGTCTTCTTGCCGTAATTAGTCCACAGTACGTCATTTGTGGCCAAAAAACAATATGAAGCTCTTTCTGCAGTGCACTGATGTCTCTCTCACAAAATTGAGGTAAGAGTAGGTCCTACCAGGGTGGCGCCTGTGGCTCAAGTAGTAGAACACCAGCCCCATATACCAGAGGTGGTGGGTTCAAACCCAGCCCCAGCCAAAAAAAAAGAGTAGGTCCTACCCTTCAACCTTTCCAACAGGGTTAAGGTGGGGAACACAAAATACTTCTCTCTAAAGACATCTCATCTATTTTTTTGTCTTTATCAAAAAAAAAAAAAAAAACGAATCATTTAAGCTCCAATTCTATGTAAAGTTTCTGATTCCTAGACACTTTGATATCTGTACATGGTGGTACATGTCATAATCCACTTTGGAATTTATATTTATTATGTTCTTTTGTCAGCCAAAACAAGCTCAGAGAGAGTAAACACATTTTTGCACAAAAATATTATCAGCAGAAAATTTTTTTCAGTTATTAGCCTAAGACTATTATTTGTGGCTATTTTAATACTCTTAGTATACACATGCCAAGTGTTCCAGAAGATAGTAGCTGTTAATTGATATTCACCTGCTGAAAAGTACCCCCAAAGAGCGAACGTCATTTTAAATATTTGTCAGTTAGTTATTTCATTGTTTTAATTTCCTTTCTTCAATTTTTATTGATTGTGAATATACTTTTAGCATTGTTTTCATTCACTGATACATTTTTGGAGTTTTTTGGTTTTATCATGTTGTTGCTCATTTTTCTATTGGAATAATATTATTTCCCTATTAATTTTCGGTTCCTTAAAAAATTCTAAGAGTATTCATTCCAAACAGATCTTATGCATTGCCAACATCTGTAGTTTGTTCTACATTTCCCTTGGAGTCTTATAACTAATCCTGAACTCTAGATCCTTCCTTTTGTCTCCAATCTTTCTGCAACAAACTTCAAAAATTCACTGTTCACTTATCATGTTTTTAATCATGTAACCTTACTGTTCAAACAAACACAGCCAAAGTGGGTGAAACTCAGTGTGTTATTCAGAGTCCTCAAAATAACACCATTAAGAGAAATAACAATGGTAATTTCAATTTGTATTGAACATTATGCTAAGTGTTTTACATTCTTTTCTTATTTGAACCTTGAAACAACTATGTGAGATAACAGCATTATTTTTAAAAATGAGAAAAATAGTTAAACTTTGGGAATTAGTATGGCAGGTTGAGTAATGGTCCACCAGGGATGTTCACATCCCAATTCCTAAAGAATGGAAATATGTTCCCCTACATGACAAAAGAACCTCTGCAGACATGATAAAGAACTTTATGTTAGAATTCTAATGCCAAATTATTGGGACAAGCACTATAATTACAAGGGTGCTTTACAAAGATGATGATAAGAGGGAGATGATAGGGTCATAGTCAGAGAAGATGGAACAATAGAAGCAGCCAGAAAAGAAGAAAGAGTTGAAGATTTTGTGCTGCTAACTTTGAAGACAGAGAAATGGGCCATGAGCCACAAAATACAGGTGGTTTCCAAAAACTGGAAATGACAACAATACAGATTCTCCCCTTGCACCTGTAGATGAAATACAGCCCTGATGATCAATTTTCAACTTCAGACTTCCTGAACTGGCAGAGAATAAATTTGTGTTGTTTTAAACCAGTAATTGGGGTAATTTGTTACCACAGCAATAGGAAATGAATACACGGGGTCACTTGACTAGTGAGTAATGAAGCAGTGACTTTAATGCTTTTGTATTTGATTTCCAAATCCGTGATCTTCCTTTTTAAATGGCCAGCATCTTTCCAACTGCAAATGAATAAATGATAGGGACGTGACCATATTAATTTCAAATATTTTATATCAGTGTATTTCAACTTTTTTAAAATCTCACGGTACACTTGAACCTATAAAGGTCCACAACACACTTAAATTATGTTTATCAAAAGAGGACAGTAAAATAAAGAATATACTTACTGTGCTTTGACCCTCTTTTGAAAATAATTTAATTAATAATCTTTAAAAATGTGGGGGGCACTCCTAAGATCCTTTCATGCCATACCAATTGAAAATCACTGGTTTATATCATTCTTAAATCATGTGTCAAATAATTTACCTCTATATTTTCTTCTAAAGACACATATCTTACAATCCAGCCAAACTGTTGCTTCATGAAATGCTAACTTCAGTTCATAAAGTGTACTCTGTGTTTACTAATTTTATAGTGGAAATCCTGTCCCTAACCATCCACACACGCTGGATGGGTCATTTCATTCACACCCAACTCAAACGCGACTTCTCTCCCGAATGCAGTCCTATCTTTCAGTATCTGTGACTCCTTGTCGCACTGTGTCTCTGTCATAATCTCCCCTCCTACTGTGCCATGTGTTACAGCTATTTGTAACTGCCTTCCCTCTCTATTAGACTTTGAGTTGCCTGAATGTGTGGATGATATTTATCTCTTTTTTTATAACCACGAGTTTCTACTTTGGAATATGGCTTCAGGTAGGTGATCTGTAAAAATAAGTCCAACTATTATTGCTTAAAACTGTGTCTTTATAAGCCAGCTCTCACCCATTTAATAACTTCTACTTCTGCCACAAGGCTTTAATAAATATAGTGCAAGCCCCCAAAATGCACTGTGGGGTCAAATATATTGAGTTCAATCCTCTTCTCCACAAATATTGCTGAAATGAGCCTGGATTCCATCCCAGTTTCTGTCAAAAAGGACTTTATAGGCAACTCCTGGCTTTGGCTAAGGCCTTTATCCCAGAGACTCAAAGGCCATTACAGCTGAAAATGCTTCAAATCATAACAGAAAAGGAGGATATATTAGTAAATTATGTGAACTTTTTAAAATTCAACACATCGATCATTCTCTTTAAAACTATAAATTCTCTATATAGTACCAACATTTATGAAGTAAAGAAAATCATTTTCTATCTGGCTGGTTAGCATAAAAAAACTCATAACTTATTTTTAAAATTTTCTATCTTGTATTCTTATATTATTAGTTTCTGATCGGAAATGGCTCATATGCAATAATATTTTTCTTAACAATATAGGGGAATTTTTGCTTCTTCTAGATGTAAATACCTACACTAGACTATTTCAGATATTGATTTGAATTCTTCTCCCAGACATTTTCATGAAACCCTGGAACTATCCTGATATTTATTTGTCTTATACCTTAACATGTAGGTTCCTGATGTTGTCATAGTAGTTACTGAAAAAGTCTTAAACATGTATGTTCCTCATGGGGTCTTATAAAAGTTAAAAAATTATCTATATATGTTTTTATTGATCAGAGAGGTTTATATGTGTATAAAGGCCTACATGATCAATGCCTATATTGACTTATTATTTATTTTTGAATCCATACATGAAGACCTCCAAGAGTGTAACTGTGTCAGCATTGAAATTTTATAATTGTGCAAGGGACCTATGATTATAATTTTATGTTTTCATGCCTCAGGAAATACTTCAAAAAGTTAACATCAGACACTTTATTTTGTTTAAAATACCAATACTTGCCCCATTCTTGGCTGCTGACTGACTCATTCCTAAAGTTGTATGCTTTGAATGTTTGTGGCAGATCATTTATAGGATATAATTAAAAAAAAACAAACAGATATTCAATGCCTGTTTTTTCCCTATGGGGTCACTTTAAGAAAGCTATCTCTCCTTCACAACCCCTAAATTTTCATGGTTATAGCATTAGGTACTACCTTGGACATTCCAACATTCAGAAATTGAGGAATATTCCTGAATTAACTATTTTTAGCATGTAGATGAATGTACCCATTTGGGGGATTGATGGGGAGGGAAGATGAGATCAAATGTTTGGAGAATCTTAAGAAGTTTGTTATTGATTATTGGCCAATATATTTTCAAGTGCCTGTGCTTAAAAATTCAAAACATACTGCAGTTACTGTTTTGTGTAAAACCATTGACAATCCAAGAGTCGGGCAATCTTGGTTTAAGTTCTTGTCTAAGTTCTTAATGTTTCCTCATTTACTACACTGAGGAAAATCTACTTTGACATTTCCGTGAGAATTGTTGGTGATATTTCACCCACAGTTCCTGATATGTAATAAGCATTTCACAAATAAAATTTTTATTTATTCCTTGCTTACATCTGTAGAGAGAAAAATTAAGTTAATTTTATTTTTCTTTTCATCATCATTGTGAATGAACATATAACAGTCAAGTTTCCCCACATCAGGCCTGGTTTTTTAAAAGTCTAAGTTTTAATTAAGGAAAAAGTGTTAATATTGTTCTCTTACTCTGCAATATTGTTTTCTTTCATGCTACAATAACAATGGTACCTGATACAGTCTAGTTTATATTTCTTGCAGTTCTGGAGTCTGAGAAGTCCAAGAGCAAGGCTCTGGCATCTGGCAAGGCTTCCTTGCTTACTCCTCACATAGTAGAAGATACAGGCAAAAGCAAGCAAGAGAATGAACCCCTCCCAGGAGTCTTTTTGTGATGACTTTCATCTATCCAGGAAGATGGAGTCCTCCTGATCTAAACACCTCCTGACACTGGGGATGAAATGTGCTTAGTTCTGGGAGACACATTCAAACCATAGCAATTGTCAAACATTTTTGATTAGTTTTTAAATTGCTATTTTGGAATGATTATAAGATTATAAATAGAGGGGCGGCACCTGTGGCTAGGTGGGTAGGGCGCCCACCCCATATACCGAGGGTGGCGGGGTCCAGCCAAACTGCAACAACAATAACAAAAAAAGCCGGGCATCGTGGTGAGCACCTGCAGTCCCAGCTACTCGGGAGACTGAGGCAAGAGAATCGCCTCAGCCCAGGAGTTGATTGGAGGTTGCTGTGAGATGTGTGATGCAATAGCACTCTACTGAGGGCGATAAAGTGAAACTATCTCTACCAAAAAAAAAAAAAAAAAAAAAAAAAAAAAATTATACATATTGTGCATATAGGCTGACAAGAAATATTAACAGAATAATGACAAAAGGTAAGAGATGGTAGCTGGGGAACATTAAGGGAAGAAAGAAAATTTAGAGGGTTGTTTAAATAATATGTGAAATCCATCCACTATCTTTATTTTTCCTCCCCCAAATAAAACTTCTACATCACAGAATGTAGAAAGTCTACATCATTTTTCAATGTTTCTAAATTGAATATTTATGGGTAATTCTTTGTGTACACCCACCTGCTCCTATTTTCCTGACTGCAGTGAAGGACTAAGGTAGGATACTGAAAGTTTAAGTCAGCTGGTTTAATGTAAGTTCTGGGGCCCCTCTCAAAATTATTTATTACACCTTCTTACCTAATCTATCATTTCTCATGCTTAGTGTTATTGTTAAAAGCATAAAGAGGAGTTAAGAAAAAAAGAAGGAGTGATACAAACTTCAGAGATCCACTTCCTATGAAATGTAAATAAACCAATTTATGCTAACTAAACTCATGAAAAACAAGCTGTCTGATGAAGTTGATATCCACTCATGCAGGAAGTTTTTAGCAAATGAAACCAGGCAGAACCAAAGTTCTCTCCTATCTGTCTTTAAACCATAAGGACATCAATGTCCTTTTTCAGTGTTTCTAAGTTGAATATTTAGAACCTGCAGTAAAGTGGACTTTGTGCCTTTTTTTCCATTCTTTCATATTTATATATTTTTTCAATATAGTGAATGTGTCTTAGTCATTTTTATATACTTAGAAAAATGAATATTTGTTGAATTTTTTTAACAATTTTAGCTTATAAAATCATATATATATATATATATATTTTTTTTTTTTTTTTTTTTTAACATAGAATACAATTTTCCAGCTTGCCTCTCTAGTGCCTGGAGTAATTTTATTTGCATGCTGTGGCATCGTTTTCTTACTACAAAAATATATGCTGAGTATGCAGTCCAGGCAAAGGGATCTGTGTGGTCTTGAGGAATATTTCATTCAGTCTGTGGTAGAGTCTGGAAAATTATCTTTGCTTTTCTATAGAGTACAACTTTCTAATGGCTCAAGTGCTGATGCCTCTTAAATATTGCATTGGTTTTATTTCAATAATACTAGAACGTTACTGATTTATTCTTTTACTTTATTTGTTCTCCACAAATTACATATAGAATACCATGTTCCTGTGGCGTGTATATTTCTTTAAATAAATGAAAATTAATGAAATCACAAGCCTCTCGATTTACAACAAGGTTACAAACCATTTCTTTGGGTGAGTTACTTCTACAAAGCATTACTCTATTCACCCCGTATTTATTCTTGTACTTAGTGTCGTTTTATGACCTGGGTCTCAGATTCTGTGAGCACATGTTTCTCAGAGCCTGCAGCTGCTGCTCTAATCCTGGAGACAGCACAGCAATAAATGACATGGAAGTCTTGAGGACTTTGTAAACTGATAAGTTATCAAACTCACATTCTCTCTGTCTCTGTGTTTCTGTCTTTGCCTCTCTCTCTCTCTCTCTCTCTCTTAAGAATCGGGGAATGAAATAATTATTTTCTGTGCATTAAAAAAGCTAAACTGAATGAATTCACCAGTTATTTTGGTTTTGTGTAAGTTTATTCAGGGTATACAGAATTTGGGATACCTACTGAGTTAATTTCCATATTCCTGTTAGAACTTGGTCTTATGCCTTCCAGCTCTTTTTAAAACATCTGTAACTAGTGAATTAGGACAAAATACTGAAATGCAGCATTCAAATGGAATATGGAGGTTTTGGATTTCCTAATGGAAAACTGGAATATATATATATATATGTTTTTTCTTAGTGAACTCTCTTTCAATTGGCAGAATATTATACTCTGGGCCATAAATGAAAGGAATTAAATACTGTATCAGCAACTGGTGACAGGGAAGAAAATATATAGACAAAACATATTCCTCTGGCTTTTGGGTGGCCAGAGGTGAGGAGGAAGCCCTCAATTAAAACCAAATGTTTAATGTATATTCATACTAAAAATCTCACCTATGAAAATTAACCTCATGCTGTTTAGCAACTTAAAAATTCATCTGACAAACAAGAAGACTATTAGTTCCACTTTCAAACCATGTAATAGCAGACTATCTAGCTGCTCCAACATTTTACTTTACTTAGTGATTATGTAAAATCTATAAACAAAAGCAATATTTCTGTCTTTTTTATTACAATAGACATTTATTTTATATCTACTACGTGTCACCCCTGTGAGAAACACAAAGAGAAAATGAAGATTCTTAAATCCCAATTCTTTCATTTAAGAACTTACAATCTAGTAAAGTAAGAGGAAGGTGGTGATGCAATTATGTTTTTAAATCAATGAGATTGATTGTAGTGTCTAATAGCAGTGTTCTTTTTTTCTCTTTTTCTAATACTTATTTGGTTTTAATAAGATGTAGAGGAGATTATTTAATGAATAAATTATTTGAAAATGAAATTACTCTTGCAGCTAGCCTTTGATTGTGTTTGCATGCATGAGAGAGCTGAGTAGATTGTTCACGGGAGCAAAGACCCACTTCACTCTTCCAAAAACATTGCTAGCAGGAACACACTATGTACATCTGCAGCAAACTATTTTATTGTTTGTCCATATTTCCAAGTTCTGTCCTTAACTTACACCAAAACCACTGTTCACCAAATTAAATATGCAATGTACATTGCCTGAACCAAGCCTGCATTTGATGCTAGTGCTTAGATATTCTGCATTCAAATTCTTTATCACTGATAGAAGCATTATATTCCCTTTTCTCCCCCTTTTTCAAGCACCTTAACAGCAGCAATGTTCCAATTGATTTGGTGATATGAATGCCATTTACACTTCAGTTTGCACCTTTTTGAAAATGCTCATAAGGGAATAAATCTACACTTCCCAAAATGATCGTGCATAAGGAAGTCTGAGGCTGCTAAGAAGAGGTGTTAGACATGTATGGGAATGTATTAGGTACAATCACACCTAAATCTCAATGATTTCCTAAGTGATAGAACTAAAGTGTACAGGGAAACTGAGAGTTAGCAAAGATTAATTACACTCAACTTTCCTCTTGCTAATTATAAATGTCTAAACTACATAATTGGCTGGTCATTTGATTGCAAAGTGCTATGAAATAAATACTATAGACATTATACAACTATTTACTAAGCACATTTAAGTGACTTGTTTGTATAAAGAAGCATATGGGTTATAATGTCTTGGAAGTAAAATATGAGCACCAGTTTACCTGGATTTTTCATGAACTTGATATGCTCCTTCAACCCTTGTAATAATCACATGGCATGTTATTTGATTTACAGCAAAGTCTCAAACAATAGCAAGAAAAAATAAATTGATAAACTTGGAAGACTCTGTGCTATTCAAAGCCAAACGTGGAGGGGGATGAAGCATAAGTGACTGAATGTGTGGCACTCAGATGCAGCATGGACAGAAAAGTCCTAAAAAAAAAAAAAAAGAAACGAAAGAAAAGAAAAGAAACAAAGAAAAGATAACTGATCTTCTCATGCTTTCAACAGGAAAAGATGGGCAAACATTGGAGCCAGCCCAGGCATGGGCCAGGAAGGCCAAGTGTATGTTGAAAAACACTGGCTTTGGAAGCAGACAGATTGGTGTCAATTCCCAGTTCTGCAATTTATTACTTGGTAATTATAAAGCTTCTTCATATTTGTCATTTCTAAACCTTATCTATTAGGTTGCCTTCAGGAAGGAGAAGGAACAAATGTAAAAGAGTAAGAAATGATGGGAAGGGCGAGGGGGGAACAACCAGCATCAAGTGTTGTTATAGAAACAAAGAGGGTTGTGTGATGGCTGTGTAGTCCACAGGGCGGAGTGCTGCGGAGAAAACTTACAAGTATCTTTAGAATTTGGTACAAGATGAGTGAGAAAGGATACAGTATAAATGTGTTTGGGGAAATAACCACTAACAAAAGAGAAGCAATAGATCCATTGGAGTTTGGGGAAAGGGAGAGAGATGAAGATGAAAGAGAGAGATGGAGATGAGAGTGGGCGGTGACTCTGGGGCTAGATGGACATGTGGCGGCACCATCAGTAAGAATATCATATGAGCCAAAATGCTGCTTCATTGAATCACTTTTATCTGAAAGTTCCATTACGCTAGGTTAATTTTTCACACATCACAAGTCCTCTTAAATAATCTAAAAACACAATGTTAGTGATCATGATATGAAATGCTTAGAGATTTTCCTTGAATAAGCATTAATGATATGGAACCCACATAGATATAATATATTGTTTAATAAGTTTAACATTGTATATTAATGCTTTTATCATATTCATCTTTGTATTTATCATAGAACCTAAAATTACTTCTAATTATTAGCTTCCCACAAGTTTTTCAGTGAATAAATGGAGTTGGTGATAGGCAATAATATAATTCCTTTGAGGCAATGGTGATAGAAAATTAATCTTCTCTTTTTACTTGTAACACCAATAAACTAAGAAATTGTGTAACATCCCATAAAATAATTTAATTACGATAAATATAAAGTTTAAAGGTGATTCAACAAGTATCATCAATTTCTCTTGGTTTCTATAAGGAAAATAGAGACTTGTAAAAGGTCATTTTGACATGGGATTGATTGTGATAGCTAACAAGACTCAAGGAAACGTACAACGCAATTCAGAATTCTTGTGGCAGGAAGTGATTTCGAACACAGTCTTGCTTAAAGAAGAGCCTAAGATTATATTGGACAGAAAATTGGAAATGTCTGTCCCAAATTTTTTCCTGTGAAGCCATCATGACATTCCACCTGTGTAGCTTCCTTTGAATTCAGGAGAGGCTCCAAGTGGAGGAAGAATTGTGGCTTGGTGGAAAGGAAGGAAGTCAGTCCTACATGAGTAAATTCCAGGCAATGTTCTGAAAACATATTCAAAAAGAAACTTTGAAAGTACCTACCATGTACTTAGGGATAAGACAATCGAGACTGCCAACTTTTAAAATCACTTTGTAAGGGGATTGTATCTTTGCAACTAACTTGAAGCTTAAGAAAAAAAGACATCATCATTTAATGGGGATAAAATGAAGAAATTCTCTCACAAGGATTTTGGATTGCTTTTATAATAGTATATTCTGATGATCTCACTTTAAATGGATTAGAAATATACCGATTCAATTTCTCTTCAAAAAAGCTACTTAAGGATCAGGGATAAGTTGCTTGGCCAAGGACAGCTTGGCACTGAACAGACTGAAGTCTTTGAAAATAACCCTCAAATATTTGATGAACCCAAATGGCAGCCAAGTTCCCAGAAAATATTGAGCGGATGATGGTTACTCATATGTAAGCTAAATCTCCTTGTGGATTTACAATCACTAGGACATCCACTATGGGAAGTAAGTGGTCAGAAAAAAGACAAATAGGGTTAAATGCTCCTTTCCCTCATACTCAAATTTAATCGAGTGCGTTCCCTGGGTAATGGGCTCCATGGGTGTATGCAAGTGTGTATGAGTTGTGGGTATTTAAATCTGTTAGAAGTTTCAGTCTTCAGCATAGTGAGTCCTTATTCATCATGCAAAATATAATCCCCTATATGTATATGTTGACCCTCATTCCTATTAATTTGCAGTATAACTCACAAAGGAATAAAGAGTAGTTGTGAGTTCTAAGTGAAACATCACAAGAATGGAGAAACAACACAGGTACTCACTACAAAATTAGAATTAGTCGATCAACACTTAGCTGCACGTATGGAAATAAATCTCAATGAAAATCAAGCTGGGGTAGGGGGAAGGAGGAGGTGTGTAAGTTCACACCTATGTTGTGTAGTACACATTATCTGGATGAAGGGCACACATAACTTTGACTCAATCTGTACAAAAACAAAATATGTAAACAGAACAGGTGCACTCCCTAATACTCTGAAATTAAAAATAAATTCCCTGCAAAGAATAAAATTGCATAAATTAAAGAAAACCTCAAAACTTTTAATAAAATTGTGTTTGTTTTCCATTTGCCTTGTAAAACACATGTAGAAAAGACAACTAACCATAAAGGAGGTGAAACATCAAAACTCCTTGGAATTTTCTGCAGAATTCACCATGCCCACATCCTTCCACTTAGGATTTTTTATCTGTTAACTTGCTTCAGAGTGTGTAATATCTTCAAGATATTATCCTGTCTTTGGGCTTATTTTTCTACAAATTAGTTTCCATTTTAACTTTTTTTTTTTTTTTTTAACCAAACACTGTTCTATTGAACACATCTCCCAACCAGCTCTACACACCAAACTCCAGCCTTGTGGAGGGACTTGCCCCTTTAATGACATCCTTTCTTTGGTATTATTAGCCTGTACACATTCAGGAGGCAACAGTGCTGCCAGCATCCTCACTCACGCACTGTTTGACCTTTCCAGACCTCACGGAGAATCCTATCTCTTGGATTCAGTCTTTATCTCCACTGTTCCCTTGGTAAATGAGAGTGGTTCTCACCTACATCTCTGTATCCCAGCATGGAAGAGATGACTAACTATACAACAAAATTTCTTCATCCTCTTCAATTAGATAGGTTTGGTTTTCATAAGTAGCTAACCAAGCATCTGGATAGGATCTTATCAGGAATATAAGATATTTGTCACTTTCAGAGCAAAACAATTAAAAAGAAATTTACTTTATCAATACTTTTTAATTCCATCCATGGTGAGAAGCTTAGTACTTTGAGGTGTGAGTGTAGTGCAGCGGTTCTCAACCTTTCCCAATGTCACGATGTATTTTTTTTGTTACAAAGGGGTCGAGACCCCCAGGTTGAGAACCGCTTGGTGTAGTGAATCCTCAAGATGGAAGGAATCTAGTTCTCTGAACTGCCATGGAGAGGAAAACTGTGTTCCAATCAGAAGCTTCCACATTGATTGTTGCTTGAATCAGAATTAAACTCGTATTTTGTTGAGATACTAAAATTTTGGAATTTATTTGTGGAAAAAGCTAGAATTACCCTACCTTATTTACTGAAAGAAAAATAGATGAATAATTAAATAGGTTAGTGAACAGATGTGCTGGCACTTGGAGCGTGCTCTTCTCTATTGAGTGCAAGAAGTATCAATCTTGGAGTTTATTAATATATCTTGAGTTTGTTGCTTGATCCCCAACACAGTGACACTGAAGAGAGAGGCCTGTTATCAAATGATGTCAATTAAAAGTTTTAAGTATATTTCTTAAGGTTACTGAGAGTTTTTTCGGGTTTTTTTCATATTCCAATATGTAGCATATTGCTGGACAATACTCCTGCTACTGGTACTGGCAATAAATATTTATTGAGCACTTCCAATATGCCACGCACTATTGCAAACACTTTATAAGCATTCAGTCATTTAATCTTACAACTACCCTATGAAGAATAAAGTAGATAATAAAACTGAGGCATCAAAAAGTTAAGAAACTCCAGCAATCATGCCCCAAGATTGGATTGCTTGGTAAGTCTTAGTTAAATTGAATTTACAAACAGTGTAATAAGGATTGGGACCAGAGAAGCGCATAGCATGAGAATGCTACCAAGAAATCAAATGGAGTGTATGACACAGCCCTGTCTAGGGTGATAAATTAAGCCAAAGAGTTAAAAATAAAATGTTTCCTGAATAATATACTAGAGGTTTACCAGGGAATAAGAAAGAAATCGTAAAATATGTTACCTCTGTTTTCAAACAGTGTATAGTCTATTATGGCAGCTGGTGGGGCCCGGCAGAGTCCATGTCTTTAAGGGTTTACTGAGGAGATGCCTCTCACTGAGCCCTCCTCAATGCTAACAAATGGAAGCACTCTGTGGCTGCATGCCCTTCTGCAGAGGCTCCTTATAGATGTTAGCAATTAAGACAATAAATAAAACAACATGAATGGTGGAAACAAAAGTGTTTCTGCTTTTTCAGTGTTCACCACTTCTATCCCTTTATTTCAAGTTAAGTAGAAACCATTAGTAAGAAGGCTTAGTTCTCAAGAGCTTTAACCATATACAAATGCAACTCAGGTGGTTTCCTCTCCAGAGGCTCAAACTCAAGTAAAGGAAAGGGGAGCAAGGCCAGCAAGTCTGTGGTTTTCATTGTTTCATTTGGCTATGATTACAGCCCCTGGCTTGTTCCATGTACTTATGGAAAGGCAAACCTCAAAGGTTTGGCTAGAACTTTGTAAGTTGTTTGTGAAATTCCCAAAGACAGAAAAATAAACCACAGAGCTTTGGGTGAAAAATCTCACACTGTGTTTTTAATCGAAATTCTTATAATAACTATCCTCCTTCAAGTGTAACATCCCCACCCTCAACACTCTTTGCTTTCCAGTATGGATGTTAATATATCCTAATTTTTTTCTCTTAAAGAGACTCTCAACAACAGTAGCATAAAAATTAAAACACATGAATGAGTCTGAAATGGTAACAAGTGTCATTGAAATGGCTTGGAAGATGAGAGATGAGAGTTTTAGT
Organism: Loris lydekkerianus; assembly: GCA_963574355.1. Classification (NCBI taxonomy): domain Eukaryota; kingdom Metazoa; phylum Chordata; class Mammalia; order Primates; family Lorisidae; genus Loris; species Loris lydekkerianus. Next base: position 21,458 of record CAUYPK010000619.1, on the reverse strand, counting down.
CTGAATTTTGGCACTATGAACATATTGTAACTTTAATAGGTCTCCTGATTGTAGTTTTATGAGCACATGTTTTCCCATTTAAGATGATCAGAGTTAATTATACTCTTTCATTTATAGCACACTCTCTTCAAGTTTCATATTCTGTAACACGTTGTCACTGAATTTCTACCTTGATACTCTCTTTAGTTTTATCTCCTAGCTAGCAACTCACTGATTTGTATGGATCTTGTCTTTAGATACATATTTATGTGTAAGTGACCATTGAAGAAAATGGAAATGACATGATTTCAAACAGAGGGGATTTCAAATCATGGAACTGCTTTATCAGTGATAAGCTCAACATATGCTAAAGCAAAGAGAGTTAGGAGACAGCAAGAAACTCTTAACATTATTCAGTAAATTCCTGGATCAGCACTCCAAATACGGCATATCCCACCTCCCAACTCCAAAGTGATCTTTCACTCCAGAGAAGAAATCTCAACATCTCTCAGCCTCCTAAACCCTCAGAGACATCACCTGAATGTCAGGGAGCTGGACGTTTGTGGTTCTTTTCTCTCAACCTCTACCACTGAGTATCCTATTAAGGCATCTGGGTAACTTGCTTCTTGCTACTCCTCAGGAACAAACCGAATATCATGCGTTTGTGATGTTCTGTGGAATGTGCTAATAATTAAAGTCACTGACATACCATATTGTGACAGAGGGTGGGGAAGATAACAGGGCCCAGAGGTTCTCCTTTTCTTTTTGTAAAGCCTTGATCACAATGAGAAACAGCTACAGTCCTTTGTAGCCATCGCGGTTACCATGATGGTTATGGTCAGACTTTTATCTTCCAAATTCTTCCTTTCTACCAGTGTTCACCTCAAGTACCTATGTGTATAATGCCCGTCTGCCACGGGTTATTAGTATTTCAGTTTCCACCTTCAAAGACATTGTCACCATATTAAAGTTTGAGCAGACGAGCCTCCCAGTTTCAGCACCCCATTTAAAGGTCTATTGCCCAGGACCACTCTCAATGTGAGATACTATATCAAGCAGATTCCAGTCAGGAAACAGAAAGTGCTCTCATATTTAAGGGAAGAAATTTGACATACAGAATAAGTTAAACCAGTGGTAAAAAGCTGAGGAAACAAACAGGATGTTGAAGCAACCAGACATTAGCAGGAGGAGACAATTAGGGAAGGGAACAACAGGAGATCACAACAGTGCCTCGGGGTGAAATGCCACTGGAAAAGGGGAGATATTCACCTATTCACCGGAATCCAGACACAGGGAGCCCTGTATGTTCTAGAAGCATATTAGGAATGGCTCTGAAGCAGGTGGGACCACAGAAGCGGTCTATCTAGTAAAAAGCTGTGTTATGGCAGTTGACGTATGAAGAGTGGAGTTTTTGAATTGCTCTATATGAATATGAATCTCATCAAGTATTACAGCTTTCTCCAGAATGACCATACTACATTATACTGTACCAAAATTGAGTCTTTTTGCACATTTTCACTAATAATTAGCCTGACCAACTGATTTTTTTTTTTTTTTTTTTTTTGGCTAATCTGAGCTGGATGCTCATACCCTTTATTAGTTTAATTATATGGCTCTATTTACTCAACAGATTTCCTCCACATATCTGTTAATTATTTAGAGTTTTCTTTCTGCATGTCACTTAGTCAAACCTTTAACTATTGTTCTAATGTGTTTCCTATGTTTTGTTTTTATTATTGTTTATCTTACAAGTATCTTTAGTATTTTAGATATTAATAATACCTGGTAATAAATAATACCTTATCATTAATAATCATGCAAAAATCCTCTACAATGATTTTTAGAAAATGTTTATCTCTGGTGACTGTTTTGGAGAAACTGTTTTTAATATAACAAAATCCACATTTAATTGGTGTTCTTGGATCTTTTCAACACTAACTTTCTATAACACAAATGTGCAAAATTTTCTCCTACATGCCCTTCTTTAAATCTGATGAGTTTATTTTTACTTAATCTATATGGTTCACCTTTGTTTTATTTAAAAAAAAATAATTTCCTTCTGTTCCATGTAGTATCACCCCACACCATAGGCAAAGCACTTTAGTCCTTAATGAGGATATTTTACACCTCAAATTTCCTTACTTACTTAGCACTCTGACTCCAGAATTTCTATTTCATTCTCATGTGTGTATACTTATTTGTATGTAGGACAATACTGTATTATTTAAAAATGATAAATTTATAGTGTGTTTTATAAACATCTGGTAAGATGGATGATCACTTTTCGACTTTTCATTTGTTTTTTAGAAATTAAGCTATTTTGTTCTTATACGATACAACATATTTTATAATATGTTTTAAAAGCTCTTCTTTTTCTTTCTTTCTTTCTTTCTTTTCTTTTTTTTTTTTTTTTTTTTTTTTGAGACAGAATCTTACTATGTCACCCTCAGTAGAGTGCCTTGGTGTCACACACAGCCACCTCAAAGTCTTGGGCTTAAGCAATTCTCTTGCCTGAGCCTCCCTAGCAGCTGCGACTGCAACGTCACAACGCCCAGCTATTTTTTGGTTGCAGTTGTCATTGTTCCTTAGCAGGCCCAGGCGGCGCTCGAACCTGTCGACCTCCATGTATGTGGCTGGTACCCTATTCATTGAGCTACTGGCGCCAAGGCTTAAAATTCTTCTTAAAATCAATTTGGAAATTGTATAAATACTTTGTATTTCTCTATCATTTCTTCTTTAGCTCAAGTGTTTACTAGTGTGGTTGTTTTGGATTTTAGGCATATACGATCTTGTATGTCAGAAAATGTAGCCCTATTGTGCCAGTTTCTTTTAAAAAGTATGGGTTTTGATCAGTTTTGGTTAATATTCTGTGAAGAGTCTGCCCTGTTCATGGGCAGAGGGGAACACACTGCACTGTCCTCTGGCTCCAGATGTACAGCCGGATCTTCCCTGCTGCTCCCTGCCCATCCTTATACTTCTCTTCCTGCCCAACCCACACAATCAGCAAATGTTGGAGCACTGAGACCTTCCTTCAGGTGCCCAGCAGGGCCGAGAGATCAAGGCTCCCTCCTCAGAAACCAAAAGGAAGCAAGAGACTCTCTTCCCTGGAGTCCATGCATGGTGTTGACACAGGACAGGTGGCGCCGCAGTCAGTGGAGCGGAGCTGGAGGACCTGCCGCCTTAGCCCAGGTGGTGTTGGTACAGTGGCCGCTGGAGGGTAGGCAGGGGTGGGGCGGGTAGGAGGCGCCAGTAACCAGAAAGGCCAGATGACTGCTGGGAGACTCCAGCACCTCAGGTCTCCTTACCCTTGCACTTCTGGCGGAATGAAAACCCCACCTTTTCTAGGCCTGGTCAATTTCATGGGCTGGTCAATTTCATGTCAGTTTCCTAGGCCTGAGTGAAAGGGATCGTAGCCATTCATTAATTGAGTTCTGGCCCCAAGCCATTAAATGTAACAACTGAGTTCGAGATGAGCTTAATTTTAGAGAACCCATGCCCGGTAAATGTAACAACTGAGTTTCGGCTAAACAACCCCACGCCACTATATATACCCCTGAGCAAAGAGAGAGACAGAGAAACAGACAGAGGGAGAAAGAGAGCTCTTTCCCCACGTATGTTCTCTCTGCCAGGAGCTTTGGTATTTTTGTGGGGTTTTTTTTTTTTCCTTTTCTGTAAATAAATCCTGTCTTCCCACTGATCTGTGGTCAGTGGATTCCTTCTTAGAATCACCAGGACCAAGAACCCTTGAAGACGAAATTCGAGTATCGGTGTCAGGAAGCTTTGGTCTTTCGCTTCAGCCCCACAGGGTTAGCCAGCAGCTACAGAGAGCTTGTCATGCGCTGGGCACTATTGCTTGATAGCATAGGTCTGGTACTCTAAGCTTCAAAAAACTGACCAACTGATTTTTTTTTTTTGTGAGAGGGGGCTATCGCCATTTCCATTTCACTGATAAGGTGACTGAGGCACCAGGAGGTTAAAAGTCGTGTAGGGTCCTGGAGGTCAGAGAAAGCAGAATTTTTGATGAATGTGCCCTCAGCTTTGGCATAAGGCATGTCCCACCCTCTCTCTGCCATCTCCTGAGTTTGCCCAGATACTCAGCAGGGGTAGATATTTCCCTGTTTTCAGTGCATTCAGGCTCCAAGATTACTCAGGGTCTCACCTAAAAGGAGAAAAATGGATCCCCAAAACAGCACTGGCCTCAAGCTCTGTACATGCCCTGACTTCCTGTCAGAGAGTTTAGGATTCTGGGATTCTCAAGTGTCCATATGATGGAGGAGTTGGATGTCAGAGGAGATGAACTGATAGGAGCAAAATCTGGCTGTAGGAGCCCTAACTAGACACAGAGAGCTCCAGAACAGAGAGAAAGAAAGAAAGAAGCTATCTTGTCTTTACCTCCCCCTCCCCCACGGTCTTCTTTCCTGTCCCACTTACACCTTCATGACACATTTATGGGCCACATGCTCCAGAACAGCAAGACAGAGAGGGAAAGCCTCCTCCCTGGAGCGACCTTTCGGGCTCAGACTCTGCAGGCCTTAAAGACCAGGCTTTGGGAACACTCAGAGTGGGATGCCTCCCCACTGGAGCCTTGGTGCTCAGGGATGAAGCCTGCAGACAGGAGCTCTGGGATGGTGGGTCCTGTGGGACCAGAGACCAAGCCTGAAACACAGGGGCAGCTGCTGCCCCTCCAGGTATCACTATGCAGTGATAGAAGCTCAGTGTGGCCCATCACCATGTATTTTTCCTGGAATCTGGAATTTTATGTGAAAGTTCACAATTTTTCAGTGCTGGGAACTAATTCAAATATAAACACCACTAATAACAAAAATTCATACCTTTATTTTACAGCTGCTAAGTGAAGCAGATGGGCACTTTAATGAGTGTTTTTGTTTGGGGTGTTATTCTGCTAAATAATTTCCAGAATACAAAGTATATATTTAAAATACAGCAAATTCTTGTGTAACTATTGAATCAACATTTCTTGTATTGTTCAATCATAGAAACCAGTTAAAAGACCAACTATTGGGTGGGAGGTTCCTCTACATACCTCCACTACTGGGGATTCTATACTCTCTGCTTGCTTGAGTGGTCCATGGTTTCATTCTTTGAACCTTGAGATCAAAGACCCAATTCTGGCAACAAGAACTCATTTTGCTCTTCATTTGAAAGAAAAATAACAAGAGGCAGTCACTATCCTCCTGATCTGTTTGTGCACTGTCCTATGCTCCTGGACGTTAAGGTGTTTGTCTGTTTTACCCTGTGTGTACCCCTGGATCATCAGTAGTATTACTGATAGATCTGTCCACTTCTGTCAGGGGAAAGTTTCTGCACAGCCAAGGACGCAACAGAGTAAATAGACAACATACAGAATGGGAAAAAATATGTGCATACTATACATCTGATAAAGGATCAGCATCCAGAATCTACAAAGAACTCAAGCAAATCAGCAAGAAAAAAAACAAATGACACCTTTAAAAAGTGGGCGAAGACATAGAATAGAAACTTTTCCAAGAAAGGTAGTCTAATGGCCAAAAACATATGAAAAAAATGTTCAACATCTCTAATCATTAGGGAAATGAAAATCAAAACCAAATTGCATATCACCTAACTCCAGTGAGAATGCCCCATATCAAAAAGTCCCAAAGCAACAGATGCAGGTATGGTAGTGGAAAGAAAGGAACTCATTCACTTTTGGTGAGACTGCAAACTAGTACAACCTCTATGGAAAGTAGTGTGGAAGTATCTCAAAGAACTAAAAGTAGACTTACCTTTTGATCCAGCAACTCCACTATTAAGCATTTATCCAAAGGAAACATAAAAGAAGTTTTATCAAAAAGACATGTGCACTTGAATGTTTATAGCAGCACAATTTCAGCATCACAAAGATATGGAAATAACCTATGTGCCCATCAATACAGGAATGCATTCATAAAATGTACAGCATGGAATACTATTCTGCCATTAACAAAACAACAATTTAATATCTTTTGTAACAACCAGGATGGAATAGAGATCATTTTTTTTTTTTTTAAACAGAGACTTAAGCTGTCACCCTCAGTAGAATGCCATGGCCTCATCATAGCTCACAGCAACCTTCAATCTTGGGCTCAAGCAATCCTCTTTTCCTTTGCTTAGTATACACAGGGTCTAACTCTTGCTCAGGCTGGTCTTGAACTCATGAGCTCAAGCATTCCACCTGTCTCAGCCTCCCAAAGCGCTAGGATTATAGGCATGAGCCACCAGGCCTGGCCTGGAGATGATTTTTCTAAGGAAGGTATTACAAGAATGGAAAAACAAATACCCCCACATGTACTCAATACTAAATTGAAATGAGTGAATTAACACTTACATGCGTCTATGGAACTAAAATTCAATGGAAATCTAGTAGGGGGAAGAGAGGAGGTGGGATAGGGTAAACTCACACCTAACCAGTATAATCTACATATTCTGGGTGAACATCTTATAACATTGATTTAAAATATACAAATGCAAACTAGGTAACACAAATTTGTGTACCCCTCTAATATTCTAAAATAAAAAATGAAATAAAAAATAATTTTAAAATGACTGACTGCATATTCATTTTATCAATGGACTGGAAAATAATCTTATGGGCTTAAGAGATGAAATGGGGACTTACTTTATCGTCTCTTGTTCATTACCAAACACACATTTACCTTCACTTTAAAAATACTACATTATTAATGATCAATGTTAAACAGAAATAAAAAACACACTCATGTTAGAATGACAACTTGAAGGCATTCAGTGAAGAAAATGGAAGATGTTACATAAATTATCAAAACTTCTGTGGTGGTAAAGAGAGTTAAACAAAATAATAAAGTGATGGTACCTGATTGCTCCAGAGAAGCATGCAAAGAAGGTCCTGGAACACGTGATCTGTCAAGCAAGTGCTCAGATGGAAGCTATTCCCTGCTCTTTTTTTCAGTGGTTTGGTAAACAACAAGGATGACAATGAAGTATGGATATACTTCTGTGTGCGTATGTATGCATAGCCATGCTTCCAACAGTTTTTTTCTTTACTCAAGATCATTTATTCTTTTTTAAATTGCATTATTATTCCTTTGTTTTCAAAATATTTCTTTTCTGAAATGATTATGGTTATACATTTTTTTCAGGAGTTCTTTTGCTTTAAAAATACTTCCTTTTTTTATAAAGTAAAAAATTATTGGTTTTTAAAATTCTTCAGAATTTTATTGGTCCAGTAAATAAAATTCTAAAAACTGCTGCAATTGGGTTTATATGGTATTGTTATGTTTATAACAGACCACTTTCTTCTGCTGGGTTAAACTAAATTTTCAGCAAAGCTAACCCAAGGCTGAGATGAAGAGGGTGTTGTTAAAATGCCTCATCTAGGGTGATTGGTATGATTTGATCAATCCCAATGATTACTTTACTTAATACCCATTATCTATTGGGCAAAGTGAACTTTTGACCTATATCTGAGCTGCTTCATTTCTCTGTGGCTATAGCTCCCTGAATTCCTTTTTATTAAGTTAATTTCCAGATGTTATATTTAGTTCATATCCATTCAAAATAAATAAAGAATCTAATGATTAAATTGTTTGATTCTTGGGTTGAATTCTGAGAATGACCTATTAGCTTTACACATTTCTTGACTGGAGCAAATAGTTTCAATAAACTTACCACCTAATCTCTTCAAGGCAATGAGTTTCTCATTGATCTGCTCGGTGGCTAGCACTGGTAAGGTGACATGATAAGCAATCAGCCACCATGAAAATGAACCTACAGGACTAATTTTGGAAACCCACGTTGAAAAACAAGAGAGATGATTATCCATTGCTATAAATTTCTGTCTTTGAAAAGAATTTATGAGATAGTAAATAAAATGGTGGATTCATTAAATAAATTAGTATAAATGTATATTCATGTGAATGATGAAAGCATTAACAATTTTTTTGACTACTTAGGAGAGAACACTACGAAGGCCTTCAAATATACATATTTGTATTTTCTCAAAATCTAGCTTATATTATTTCATCCATTTTATATAGATTTTGGCAGTACAAATGCAATCAATGCATACTTTTTTTCTCTTTACCAAGTGTTGAGTATCTACATAAAATAAAATTGTCCTTTTATTGCATAATCCTTTATTTATTTGGTTTTTTTTTTAAGTTTAGGTCATTCTAAGCATATCATAATAAAAATTGTAATAAAAATTCATGAAAAGTTGAATATTTGCAAAGGTAACAGACATGCATATTTATTTCTTCTCCATTTTCATCAAAAATGTATCACATACATCTTAGAAATGTCACTGGATCTGACCAATATTGATCAATGAACACTCAAAAATATGACCTTTGAATAAAACAAGAGGAAAGAACCAGCATTTCTTGCTTGATTATTGCATGCTAGGTGCTCAGCTGAGACACACATGCACACACAGACAGTCATGTATCGCTTAATGAATAGAATATGTTCCAAGGAATGCATTTTAAAATGATTTTTTTCATAGACACACATTATAGAGTGTATTTACGCAATCCTTGATGGTATAGCCTACTATCTACTTAAGCTATAAGGTGTGGCCTATTACTCCTAGGCTATAAATCTGTACAGGATGGTACAGTGCTGAATACTGTAGGAAACTGCAACAGTAGGAAATGCAAATTAGAAGGAAATGGTTGGTGAAGTCTGAAAAACTAAACAGTACTTTTTAACAATCTGACGGTGATAAGAAAAGAAATCCATGCAATGGTAGGGGTTTCTTCAGCTAAACATATCCGAACACAGGAAAAAGTAATTTGATGGAGCTGTAGAACATTCTCCTTAGGGAAGTATCTCAAGAATGGAAAAGCAAACATTCCATGTCTTCAATACTAATTTGAAACTGGTAGATGAACAACTACAGGCCCACATGAGAAAAAAAAAAAAAAAGCACAAATTCAAAAAGGGGGGAAGGGGAAAGCAGGAGATAGGAAGGGAAGAGGGCGTTCAGTAAGCCCCCAACTCATGGGTACAATGTTTGGTGAAGGACTCTACTGCAACTTAAACTTTCCTTACAAACACTGTAACCTAATCATACATACAAAAACAAAAAGGTAATGTGACCTCCCTAGGCAACAGGAATTTTTAGCTCCATTACAATCTTATTGGAGCACTATCAAATACACAGTGGTTCTTCATCGAAACATTTTCTGCACCACATATGTAAATATATATCAATTTTTATCTTTGCATTAAGGTTTGAAAAGTCAAGAAATTTAGGAGGAAATTGTTGGTAAAGTCTGAAAAACTAAACAGTACTTTTTAACAATCTGATGGTGATAAGAAAAGGATCTTCCTGACCACCAAAAAAGAAGAAAGATGAAAGACCCTACTCTTTCACTTGAGATTACTGGTACTTTAAACTGTTTAAGAATCAAGTAAAATAGCCAGGTGTTGTGGTGGGCACCAGTAGTCTCACCTACTCGGGAGGTTGAGGCAAGAGAATCGCCTAAGTCCAGGAGTTGGAAGTTGCTGTGAGCTGTGATGCTACAGCACTCTACCGAGTGTGATAAAGTATGACTCTATCTCTACCAAAAAAAAAAAAAAAAAGAAAGAAAGAAACAAGTATAAGTCAACATACCAAATCTGCCAAAACCCAAAACCGGAGTAGAAGAATCTGTCTTAAAGGAAGCAAGATGATAGGTTCATATGCCACCGACCTAACAGGTGAATATGAAATTTTCCCTGAAGAAAGGTGACATCATTCAGAGTCTCTGCTATACTTCACACATAGTGATTGTCACTCAATTAAACATTGCAAAGCTGGACAAGATATAGGAATAGATTATAAAACCCTAGAGAATAAACATAAGGAATACAAATAGACTACCAGTGATCAAGATCTTGGAATTATCAGAAGTAAATTTTACCCTAACTCTGGAGATGCTGAAAAACATGACAGAAAATAGAAGAAATGCTGAAAATGTTAACAAAGATTTGACATCTAAAAATGAAACAAAGGAATATTTTGAGCTGAAGGGCAAACTTTCCACAATTAGGAACTGAATCGATGTGTTTAACAGTAGAAGAGAGAAATCATGACTAGAATATTGTTCAGAAAAAAGGAAGAATGACACTTATTTCTCTTTTTGAGATCTTTACACCTGCCATTACTTCTATTGAGAAAGAAAAAGTTTGTCACTGACTCCTCACTAAGGGTGCTAATATAAATATTACCTTTCCTAATTTCACCCCATTCTGTAGGTCTCCTCCCACTCTACCCACCTATTCATCACACTTACCTCTTTGTTTCTTTAAAAATATGTGTTCATACAAAAACTATAGTTAATGAAATGATAAATTTAAGAATTTTTTTCTGTGTAAACTTAGGAAAGTCACTTAGCTTCTTTGATTTTTTTTTTTTTAATCAGTATGAAAATAATACTGATGTACAAGTTAAATATTGTTAGAGTAAATGAGATTAAGGCATGTGAAGCACCTGGCTCAATGCAAAGGCAGTTTCCCATTTTATCACAGGGTAAAAACATGGGGGTGAGCTGAGGGGTACAGCATTTGACCGCAAGGAATAAAACAACAACGTATTGAAGAGTTGAGGCTATTTGGTAAATTAACTGGAAACCCATAGACTAGTTAATCTAAAAATAGCTTCATCACAGTGGAAGCTGTAATGGATATGATGTCAAATGTCATGATCCCATATTTTATTTAATAGCTTACCTATGTGGTGACATTGATCTGTCAGTTTTCAGAATTATAAACTGAGGATAATATGAATGCTTTGGAATCATGAGATGAAAAAACAAATAACCAGTGTGAAACTAGTATTATTATTAAATCTATCCATAGTATAAACCAACCCCAAATTCACTGACTGTTCTATGACAACTCTGAACATTCCAGAGCTTTCATTGTCCAAATATTGAGCATTGCTCTTCTTTTAAGTATGACAATGTATATTTTGAAAATATTTCTGTTTTACTGTATCTTGATCAAGTGGAAAGAGCCACAGAAAGGAGGCTCACATCTGGCAGTTTGCCAAAATCCCATTGATTTTATAATTAAATGCCATTTCCTGTGTTAAGCATTTAATTCTCTGATGATCAGGCATTGAAAATAATACTGTCAAGTAAATCATCATACACTTCCTTAAATAAAATATTATTGAACTTGGCTTAAGAGCAATAAAAAAGATTATTTATGGAAAGAATAGCAATGTTTTTTCATTCACTGTCCTAAGTAGATAGATGCAAAGCTGATTTTGAATTTTGTAAGTCAGGGGTCAACAAGCTTTTCTTAAAGTTAGATTTTTGTTGGAACTAATCAACACTTCCTTTATAGTATGAAAGGAGCCACAGGAAATATGTAAACAAATGGGAAACACTATGTTCCAATAAAACTTTTATTTACAAAAATAAGCAGCCAACTCATGGGGAATAATTTGCCTCCCTTTGTTTCAAGTGATACATTGTAATGATGGAACATTGAAGGTACATACATGAAAACACTTTAACCTTTCTAAAAAAAACAATTTATCAAAAATCTATGACTTTTGGTGGCACCTGTGGCTCAGTGGGTAGGACGCCGGCCCCATATACCAAGGGTGGTGGGTTCAAACCCAGCCCCAGGCAAACTACAACAAAAAATAGCTGGACGTTGTGGCAGGGGCGTGTGGTCCCAGCTACTCGGGAGGCTGAGGCAAGAGAATCGCCTAAGCCCAGGAGTTGGAGGTCACTGTGAGCTATGTGACGCCACGGCACTTTACTGAGGGCAATAAAGTGAGACCCTATCTCTACCAAAAAAAAAAAAAAAAAAAAAAAATCTATGACTTAGAAATGTTTTACAGACAATTTGAATTCAAATTAAGAAAAATAAAGGTTGATTATTACCTGCATCAGAGACTTAGTCATTGTACACACAATTCTTTATTTTTTTCTGAACACATAGACCCCCTTGACTAGAAGTGTGGCCATTTGCTTACATTTTAGACAAGGGGAAGGGAAAAACGTTTTTAAATGTGCCATTTCTAGTCCTGGGTCATGAAAATCACCCACATATACACATATCATCCTTACTTGCCTCCCTATCTCACAGACAGATGCACAAGATCCAGTAAAGACACACTCTAGCAGGGGTCCTCAAACTTTTTAAACAGGGGTCCAGCCCACTGTCCCTCAGACCGTGGGAGGGCCAGACTATAGTTAAAAAAAAACAAAACAAAACTATGAACAAATTCCTATGCACACTGCACATATCTTATTTTGAAGTAAAAAAACAAAACAGGAACAAATACAATCACACCGCCTCATGTGGCCCGCGGGCCTCAGTTTGAGGACCCCTGCCAGGGGATGGAAGGAGCCTGAGCCATTCAGTGACTATGAGAGAAAAACCCTCAGCCCCCTTCCTCCTATTAACTGAACTCTATACACGTGACAATTCATTTCCATTTTGTTGATTCACTGCCATACTGGAGCTGACATTTTACCAACTAGCACTAATTACCATAAAGGATAGATTGGTCTGAGAAAACCTAAAATGCAGCAGCAGATGCTCAGCACACAGATACAGTGGCCTTTTGACGGGGTCCCTCTGCTTTACCTCGAGAAACACTTGAACAGTAGATGTCTGAGATGCATTTCAGTAAGACCATGTGAGAATGAGACCTGTAATTTTAGAGTAAGTCGCTAGAAAGTATAAGAATGTGTACTGGTTACTCTTGACTGCCTCTGACTAACCATTACAAGAGAAAGATGAATTCAGGCAATGATGGGCTGGCTTTTATGGAGCAATCAAGGGCTTGATCGTTCAGAAACGATGACTGTGACAGGTCAAGCAGTAGGTAAAGCTGAAAAAAATAACCTGAGTGCCAAAGGCCCAGTTATATTTCCCACTTTATTCTGGTTCTCAGTCTGGCAGCAAAGATCAGATAATCAGATTAAGATTGCTACCTTCTCCTTCAGAAGGACAATTTTTTTTTTTTGGTAGCTTTGTATTGTCTGCCATTTAAAAGGTGAGAAAAAGGAGAGGAAGGGAGGAAAAAAGAGAGAGAGAAAGTGAAAACAAAGCCGGGTGAGGTGCCTCAGGCCTGTAATCCTGGCGCTCTGGGAGGCCACCGTGGGTGGGTTGCTTGAGCTCAGAGTTTAAGACCAGCCTGAGCCGGAGCGAGACCCTGTTTTTACTAAAAATAGAAAAACGAGCAGGAGTTGTGTTGGGCGCTGTAGTCCCAGCTACCAAGGAGGTCAAGGCAGGAGGATCGCTTGAGCCCAGGAGTTTAAGGTTGCTGTGAGGTCTGATGCCAGGCCACTCTACCCAGGACCACACAGCAAGATTATGTTTTCAAAAAGGGGGTGGGGGTAGAATAAAGAAAGAAATGATGCTTGAGAATTATGTCCAGAAAAATAATTCGGTTGTGGTTACTGGCACATAAACATGACTAGCAGGAAATAACTTCAAAGTCCCCCAAGTTTTATTCATTTAATTATTAATTTATTTTGAGGCAGAGACTCACTATGCTGTGCTTGGTAAAGTGCTGTAGCGTCACAGCTCACAGCAATCTCAAACTCTTGGGCGTAAGAGACTCTCTTCCCTCAGCTTCTCAAGCAACTGGCACTATAGGCGCCCACCACAATGCCTGGCTATTTTTTTGTTGCAGTTGCCATTGTTGTTTATTTGGCCTGGGCTGGGTTCAAACCTACCAGCCTCAGTGTATGAGGCCGACGCTGTAACCAAGTCTTCCAAATTTTGAGGGAGTTTTATTCCTGAGAAACGATAACGTAGACTGAGAAACATTTCACATTAAAACAACCTTTGAGCCCAAAGATAGAAAGGAGACTGACTACAAGAGCCCTCAGTCTAAGGTGATGGTGATGAATTATAAAAATAAACAAATAAATAAACTAAAACATAGAAAGGATGGAGCTAGAAGCGTTTGGAGGATGCCTTGCAGAGCAGAGAAACTACGCTTGGGCCTGTTTCCTATTGTGCTCTCTTCCAAAAGGGATTTTACCACAAACATATGAAACGAAATAGAAATGTTTCAAAGATGTGGCTTGGCGTCTGTGGCTCAAGCGACTAATGTGTCAGCCAATACACCTAAGCTGGCGGGTTCAAATCCAGCATGGGCCCGCCAAACAATAATGACAGCTGCAACAACAACAACAAAAATAGCTGGGAGTTGTGGCGGGCGCCTGTAGTCCCAGCTACTTGGGAGGCAGAGGCAGGAGAATCGCTTGAGCCCAGGAGTTGGAGGTTGCTATGAGCTGTGATGCCACGGCACTCTACCCAGGGTGACAGCTTGAGGCTCCACCTCAAAAAAAAAAAAAAAAGAAAAGAAAGAAATGTTTCAAAGATGTGCACATAAAATAGTAAAACTCAATGGAAACCAAGCAGGTGTGATAGACCAGAAGGGGACAGGTATAGGGCACGTTATCTGGATGATAGGCATACTTAGAACTTTGACTTAAACTACACAGAAGCAAATTATGTAACTAAAATATGATTGTATCCCCATAATATTCCAAAATTAAAAAAAAGAAATGTTTCAAAGACACTCGATTCAAACAAAGAAACATGTTGATCCTTACAAAAATATAAGATTGGCACAACTCACACAATTGCAGTGTGTGTGCATGCGGAGATATGTGTATACATTCATAGACATATATATAAATTTTGGTTTTTAAATTAATATATGCTCCTACTTTGTGTAGCCCAAAGACTAAGATTCTAATTCCAATAATGTGGCAAATGCACTGGATGTAGGATGTCCTGGTCATTGGCACGTGCGAGGTGAAATCTCTTGGCCCAGCACCAAAATCTCTTGGCCCAGCACCTTCTCTGGCAGTCTTCCCCATAGCATAAGTCTTCTATTTCTGGCAGTAAGTAGAGCAAACCTTCAAAACATATTCATCAAAATCAGGTTGCCATTGGTACCAATTCTTTGTAATTCTGAATAGAAACTACTTTCTATGTGACAGCTGAGTCTTAGGATTATAGATTATAATCTTTTAAATCTAGTCTTCATTAAAAAGTATATAAATTTAATATGTTTACAAATAGAAGCAAAAGTAATGTATGTCAATGTTTTCTTTCCTGATACATAACAGAAAATATAATGTTCTACCTTAATATAGAAAAAATAATATCTCTTTTCTCACCTACAGAATTTTAATGCAGACGTGTACCTTTGAGATTACCAATTATCAAGATATAAATTATACTTTACTTTGTTTATTATGAATGAATGTCTTGGATAATTAAAAGTTAATGACTTGAAAAAATAGAAAAAAAACTTTAGTTTTTGTATTATTTATTTTATCCCCATTTGGATTGTATAATGAAAATGACTTCCTTCCATTTATTGCAGAAAAAAAAAAAGTGAATTTCATTTTAAATTGCTCCTGTTTGAATCCCAGGCAATTAGAAAGCCAGGGATATCATATTACACAATGTCCTGTATAGTGATGTAGATATAGAACATTTTAAAAGGCTGCTATCTTTATAAAATCATAGCATAAAATGTATTTGTACCTTTTACTCAATTTGCAAATATAAACGCAAATACAGCTTCTTTAAATCTGTCACTAAAAAACCACAAATGAAAGTGCCATTTTTATCCTTGCATATAATGCTGAGATTTTTTAAATTTAGATGTTTTCACAAACAGGCCAACACAAATGATGGTGAAGTAGTGTTGGACAAAGAGCTAAGATTTAATCCACAAAAGCATATACTTAATGTTTACCAGTTGCCTTGAATCAGAATTCTTCCTAAATATGAATCATGCAGTGGCCAACATTGTCTCTTAGAGTTTGAGAAGAAAACTCTCTGGAGATGGTCCAGAATTTACCCTTCCCTTCATTTTCATTTTTTTCTTTTTTTTTTTTTTTTTTGTTAGTTGTGGTTTTGAAAGTGGCATTGAAACTCATTTTTTCTTCTTTTTTGGTTTCAAAATTTTAGGTGGCTTTAAAAAGTCCCTATGTTTGAAAAGGCAAATGAAAAAAAGAAACAGTACAGTAGACTTCAAGCTTATTTCATACCTCAGATTACAAAGGCTAATGAAAGAGAGAAGAGCTTTATAAATAGAGTGTAATGAGAAAAGGAGAGGCAAAGATAAACGCATAGGTACCTTAGGTGCCACACGACAGTGCACTGAGATCTTTGACAGGTGATAAAGACACAACTTGGCACAATCAGCTCTTATTTTTTGGCACCTACAAAAGAGGTAGTGAAGCAGAAAAATCTGTCCAACAATTAATCTGCAGCTGCACAACAGCAACGCTTCACCGTCACCAGGCTGTGGCAGAAAGCGCAGTTAGGTATGCAGAAGTTCCTTTCATATCAGATGATTATATGCTCAAATGCTTAGCAATTGAGCAAAGAATGGGCATCAATAAACAAGGTATATAACCATAGGTCTAGATTTTTTTCATACACTTTAGTTTTGTCTCTAACAGCTTCGAGAATAAAAATGAATTTTCTAACAAAATATCTTCAGGAGATTTTGTTGCTTTCAACTGAAAATGTTTGCATGGTTTTTAGCAGTTCACCTTATGTTCCAAACAGGATTCATTGTCATTTAGAAATTCAGAGCACCCACTTCAGGTCATGGGTAAAGCCATTGTTGAAACATGGGTGTGGATGCCAAGCTACGTGTGTCAGTGACTTGTCGTGACTACTTAGATATTGCCTTCATTTTCCAGTTTCCACAGAGGCAAAGAGTTACATACATATAGGTTATATAGTGCTTGTAGTGATGCTCTGCATGCATGAAAATCTGCCATCCTTCCAGGACAAATAACCAAATTAATTCCTGTATACAATCACAATATACAGTATATTGATTTTTAAGTAAGTAAAAAGGATATGGCATTTGTTTTGGGGGGGTATTACATTTTAATCTTGTTTCACTACGATTAATTTTCTTTTGTAAAAGCTAATCAAGTGTTATATCTTTTTTTCTTTTTCTCCTAGTGAATCATTGTTTTAGATGACATGACAATATCAGTTTCTCAGGATAAAGACCAATAACTAATTCACACATAGTTATTCCCTCATGCATTTAAAATGCAGTGATAAATCCTGGGGACTCTGCTGCACAGGATTTTTCACGTTAAAAGATCAACTTCCTTAACAACTGATATTCAAGAAATTAAATATCTAAAGATACTCATGTGCTCTCATCTGATGGGCACAATGTAAGGGTCTGTGGCTCTCCTTCTGGGTGAGGGGCACGACCACAACAGGGACCTTACCTAAAAAAAGCAAACATTATAACCTGATCATTGTACCCTCATATTATTCTGAAACCAAACAAAATATTTAAAGGTCTGTCTTCTTCATCTACAGTTTTTTTATTTAGCACATTTCTATTACATTGTCAAACTAAACTTTCCTTTGTTTTTCTCAAAACACCATCATTTAGAATTCTTCATAAACATAAAAAAACCAACAACTCAAAAAAAATCTTATGGGGGGTTGCCTGTGGCTCAAATAGTAGGGCGCCAGCCCCATATGCCAGAGGGTTCAAACCAGCCCTGGCCAAAAACTGCAAAAAAAAAAAAAAAAACAAACAAACAAAAAAATTCTTATGCAATAAATGTTATCTAATTCCTTGGACTCGCATGTTTTGCTTGTGTGAGGAGTATGAACTGAGCCAAAAATAAAGGATAAAATCTCACATTTCCTCATATGTGACTCTTACTCCAATCAATTGAAATTGCTCAAGGGTAATCAAGTGTACAACTGGAGTTAATAATTTTCATTTAGCTGTAATATCATTGCATTGTGAATCCTGGCTGCTTGCCTTGTGCATTATGTATTTTTGTTATGCTTAGCTTGCTTAAAATCATAAATTTGAATCATTTGTAACTGAGTATCGTAGAAAATATTCCCTTTTCATCCTCATCTTGACCTAAGTCATTGACTTATATTCAGGCTTCATTTGCCTTCCCAACTAGCTAGCACTGCATTTTGAATAAAACTTACAATCATCCTAAGATTCCTCATCTTTAACCTTTGTCTCCTCACTAAATCCTTAAGAAGCACCACTGGCCTCTTCCTCTCCAACAGCCAGCTGCTGTGCATTACTGAAGCCAATTAGATTTCAGCCAATTGGGTTTTCCACAGATTCATGGTATATAACCAAACTACCATTTGATGATCTTAATGATTTCCTATAAGAGCAAGATTCAAGGTTGTCTCATCTATTCTCTGCACTGTTGTAGTCCCAGATCCTAGGACAGAAAATCCTATTTGATAGATGCTTAATAAATATTTGATAAATAAGTAAAGTGTAGCTGTTTAACTCATGTCTGATTGTCTCTCATCTCTACTACCTCTCATTTCAAGATCATTAAATACGTATTCCCATTTCTTCCTCTCTTCTCTTTAAATTGTGAACATTTTTGGGAGAAGAGAAGTTAGGATTTCTCTTGTAGGAAACTTCAATTCTTCAGCGTACCCTTGGGCGTGGACTTGGGCGTGGACTTGTGCAAGCACATTAACATTTCTTTTCCCCCATCTCTGATCTCTTAAAAGGAGAAAAGTCTGAGATTATGTTATGCTCTTATTTTATTTTGTCTTCACTTTCATTGTTTTTCTCCTTACTCGTAACCCCATAGAAGAGGATGACCATAGCATTGTAATGTCATTTACCAGTCATCTGGTCTATCTTTTTTAATTAATCAGTGAGGTAACCAGTGCAGAGAGGATAAGGTGGCATTTTCGAGGTTACAGATAATAGAATTGCCAAACTAAGGCACCTGTTTTGAGTTCTTTTTACTATGCCACAATGATTGCCTCTTTTTGTTTCCCCATTTTTTTCTTTTATCTTTTTTTTTTTTTTGAAGGATTTTATGAAATGTATAACAGACCCAAAGAGGCAAAATTAAGCATAGCCTCAAAGAATAAAGAAGCATTGATCTGGCGCTGCAGGCAGAAAACCACTTATCTGAAAGCACGCAGTCCAGAAACACTGGAGACTAGGAAACCTGGATATTGGAAAAGATGACAGGAAATAAGGCAGCCAAATTTTAAAGTTCTTTGTATGCCATTGGAATGCCTAAAAAAAAATCGATGTTCTGTTGAAGACATTAGAAAGTCATAAAAGTCTAGTAAAGCAGTGACAAGATCATATGATTTGTTTAGATAGATGCCCCTGAGAGGTGGTAAAGCAGAACTGGAGACTGGTTAAAAATAAACCAACTGCTTGTGATTATCTACGTTTATGAGTTCCTTGGTGTTACCTTAACAGGTCATAACAATTAAAATTATCTTCAAATAAGTTTAAAAATTAAGAAACTATTTGTTTTGTTTAAAAAATGCAAATGTTAAGTATTTTTTCTTTTTAAAAATTGTAAAAATTGTTTAATATACTATGGATGATGCTGCTGAGATAATTAGAACAAGAGTGCATGAAAAATTACAATGTTTCTATCCTTTGCTTACACTAGAATTAATCTGGTTTTATTCAAATAGAATAATATGTAAATTTTTATACAAGTAAATAGCCCCATCTGCTTCTTTCATGTTATGAAGTAAGCGTTTGCTATTATTTCTCTCTTACTGTGAGACAACTTTGCTTCTTCGGAGCTTTTGTGTGACTTCATCTCCAAGGGACTCTTCTGACACCAAATCCTACATTAACATCTTATCCCCTCCTTCCAGTTCTTAGTCTCCTCCAAGATCTAAAGTGAGATGAATTTTCCACTTTTAAAATGACTGAGCTAAGGTGAATCTGCTCTCAAATAATCAGAAAATGCCCTACACTTTCGTGCCGATTTAACATCATATGAGAACCCAGCTTTCTCCAAACTTGCCCCGCCTATAGCATCCTCTAGTCCTCAAATTCACAAGTATAATATTTTCTCTCAAATGAGGCTGCATATCAAAATCATTGTAAAGCTCCTTAATCATGCAGATTTCGGGGTCTCATGGAAGACTATGTAAACCAGGATCTCTGTGAATGGAGAAAGGAAATCTGTGTATTTAACGAAGAGGAAAGCTACAGCCTAAACTAGGTACAGGCACTTCTTCGCTCTCAGACCAAAGTCTCAGGGTCGGGCATGGAGGTAACCATCAGACCCTGACTTGGCACTATTATGGTGCTTTAGGCTGGTGAGTCTTGCCCATCCACAAAGCAGGTACATGGGCTGTTGGTTGCAATTTTTTTGGGGGGGGTGGTGGCATACCCAACCTCTGTGGATTAGAGCAACAGGCTATGACAAGAGGAAAACAATTGCCTGGCTGATTCCTCTTTTGTGAGAACACAGCTCAGGAGGCAGAGTGCAGAGACATCTGCAAAGACCTGCTTGGATGTGAGAATGCCAGGTGAGTATTACCAGGGCACAGGGAGCAGGGTATTAAATTGTAAGAAAAAAATACCACGAGAGGCCTAAAGAGAGACTGTGGAATAAAGGAAAAAAAATTATACTTTACCCTTTCTTTTTCAATTTTTTTATTATAACAGACTGCATACAGGATTTACCATCTTAGTGATTTTTAAGTGTACAGTTAAGTGGTATTAAATAAATTTCTAATGTTGTACAACCATCTCTATTATCCAACTCCAGAACTCTTATAATCTTGTAAAACTGAAATTCTGTACCCATTAAACAATAATTCTCCATTCCTTTATCCCCCAGTCATTGGCAACCACCATTGTTTTCCGTCTTTATGATTCTGAGTGCTCCAAGTATCTCCTAGAAGTGGGATCACAGCATGTGTCTTCTTGTTACTGCTATATTTCACTTAGCAAAATGTCCTCAGGTTTCATCCTTCTTGTAGCACATGTTAGAATCTTCTTCCTTTTATACTACATTTTGTTATCTATTAATCTATGGATGAAAACCTGGGTTGTTTCCATGTTTTAGTTATTGTGAATAAAATAGTTATAAATACGGGTGCAAAAATATTTCTGTTTTCTTTCCCTGTCATTCGACCTTTTCCAGACACCAAATAAATGGCATCCTACAGCTTCTCACTCGCTCACGTAGCAGAAAGCACTTGAGATTCATCCATGCTGTTGTATAGGATAGAGAGACTGAAGTTCAGAGCATTACACCTGGAAATGGGCATGCAAGGTTTTCTGCTAAGCATTCAGGGTGTGGTTTGGGATAACTTTATCAGAACCTGAATTATGTTTAGATTAAATTATTATTACGCATCAAAGATTGCAAATTTCTCTGGTTTAACTCTTGATTTGGATGGAAACGATGTTACAGAGGATTTTTTTTTCTGTTTTATATGTAACTTTTGAATATTTGGAAATAGTTTATCTGGAATAGCTATTTCAAGGCTCTTTGAGAAAGTTTTATTTCTTTTTCACTTTTTTAAAATTTTTTTTAACTATTGTTAAATCATAGCTGTGTACATTAGTGCAATCGAGGGGTACAATGTGCTGGTTTCATATACAATCTGAAATATTCTCATCAAACTGTTCAACGTAGCCTTCATGGCATTTTCTTAGTTATTGTATGTAGACATTTGTA
>CAUYPK010000616.1:0-56970 GCA_963574355.1 Loris lydekkerianus | reverse complement strand
CTCCTCAGAAGCAGCATAACAAAATCCAAACTTGGCAAAGAGCCACAGTATACAAAATAATGATAAGAGGCAAAGAGCCGAAATTCATTTTGGCCGGGAGCCGCATGCGGCTCTAGCTGCGTGTTCGCCACCCCTGATATATACAGTTACTATTGATGCTCACACTCACTATTGATTTATGCATGTATTTTACAATTGTAGTGATGCTTTCTTTTTTTTCTTTTTGTCTTACTCAGCCTGCTCTGTTCAACTAGCATTTGAAACTAAATTTAGAAAAAGTCAGAAGTAAAAATTTTCCAGTAATAGCAGAGTCAGCCCGACCTGTGCTGGGTTTCACAAGCACACCCTCAAACGACTTGGACTTGTGCAGACCATGGTGCCAGTGCCACCAAAAATGCTAAGCAAGCCAGCCAGACAAACTCGCTTCCCTCAGCTTCCTTTCATAACATTAAGTTATCCATCACTTTTCTGTGGATCACATTCAGCTCACAAAACAGCATTTTTGCTTACTGTCTACAACAAGCACAATTGTTAGTAAAAGGTGTTTAGGGGCTATTTAAAGACAAATCCACTTTTGACAAACCAAAGATGTCTCATGCTTTTCTAGAGAATAATCTTTCTAAGGCATCTCTGATGCCTGCAGAGACTTCACAAAGATCTAGAGATGGTTCAAAATATTTTGAGCATGAGACAGACATTCCTAGTGTTAGAGAAACACATTTTAGAGGACTTAATTCTCTGAGGTTTGTTTCTCTCCTCTCCACTGACCAGGCTGTGTCTTGTAGAAATCTCCTTAAACTTCATAGTGAGAGGGATTTTTATATATTCTTTCCTTCTAGGATTGAAAGAATGAAGAATTGTTGCATCATTATATTTTTCCTAGATTCTATGTAAATAACATTATTTGGGAGAGCAAAGAGAGAGGCATTAAGCCAAACCCAAGGCATTGGGATACAAGGGAGGTTTTTCTTATCCATTTTGCAAGAAAAAGAGTAAATATGAATTCAATAGTGATGCTGACTAAATTCTCTGAGCTTGCAAAATGTATATTTTAAACTGATTTTCCGTTGTGTGAGATCCAATTACTTTTGTTAAACTGCTTTAGAATTCAATATTCCGTCCTCCTATCCATGACTATTAGAAGGCAGGAAGGCATAGAATATGAATTTTTCAAGATTTCTTTTCTTAGGTATGTGAATCATAATATACAGTTCCCTACATTACATAAGTCTTATTATTTATTTTAAAATTAAAAAAAAAATCAAGAATCTTACAGCTTTCCATAGAAGTGGATAAATATAGTTTATACAACATATACATGTATATGAGAAAATTTAAAAACAAATTGGATGATCAAGATAACCACAGAAAAACAAGGAATGAACTGAAAGTAAAGAATTCATACTAAATAGCTGAACATATTTTGCAAGAAATCTGTGAAGTTATCACATCCATCTTCTGAGCAAACTACTTTTTTTCTTTCTCAGCTTAATGTCTTGGAATAAAAATGATCCATCATAGTAATATAGTAAATATTCAGAGGATTTCTAATACTACAGGACAGCACATTGTAAAAAAAGAAGTTTGTGTGAAAAATCAAATACACTGTTTATTCATATACTTCTTGGTGTTCTTTGTTCAATACATGCAATTCTATTAAATTCAAGCTCAACATGACAAGTTAATTTGCGATGTGCTATTTATTCCGTACTGTGTTATACTGTGTACGTAGTTTCTTCCATTTGTAGAGTTTCAGTAACTGAGGAGGGAAGGAAACGGGTCAGGACTGACAGCAAAACTGAATCAGCGCCGCCCGTGCCAATGAAGTAATGAAAACCCGCACTGTTCTTACGGCGGCAATAATGAATATAAATAGACAAACAGCACTGAATAGCTACTGGGAGAAAAAGAATGAAGCCTCCATTTCAAGAAAGAACCCTTTTCTGCCATCACAGATAGCTTTGTGGACTGGCTAAATTAGGATGCCTTATAACAATTTCATGCTTTAAGAGGAGCCTTTGAAAGATAGTTCTCACATATTTTTATTTCAGAGATCTGATTGAATAATAGGGATTTTGCTTGTTGTGGTTGTGTATGCTCACCTTCCTCCTCCTCTCTCTCTCTAGAGAGAGAGTGTGTATGTGTGTATGAGTGTGTGTGTGCTTTTGAAATGGGTAACACTGGAATGAACGTGACAAAATAAATCCATTAAACTTCATGACTTAATGATGCAATTTCATGAATATCTTTAAAAGAAGCCCATTTTTGCACTACTGGGAGAGTATTTTAACATGTATTTGGGGTGATTTACTGGTCAGTATCTGGATTATGATCACTTTACAGAGGAAGGAGTGTTTATAATGAATAACCATATTTCATTTTGTTTCAAGACAACATGCGCATACTAAGTTCCCATACTTTCAAAGTATTTTATGACAGTGATCTCTAGATATTTTAAATAATCTCAATAAACTTATTTATTATTTACCCTAAGAAGCCACACAGGTATGTTATTAGTCATCAATTAAATGTCAAAAGTATTATATTAGTAGTTATGTCAGGTAATTTCTACTGACTAGAAAAGCTTTTAGTTGAAAAATAAGACAGAATAAAATGAAGACCGTTTTGATAATAAGTTTAAGTCCCAAAATGCTTTAACTTTTACATTTCAAAATTTATATCTAAATTAAATGATAACATTAAGAGTATGACAAATTGTGGCTAAGAGTTATTTCATGATTTTGCGAATTGTTTTGTAGCTATCTGTTCAGACCTTGACAGTTAATAGGGTTTATTCTATTCTAAAACTATATTAAAAATAATTCTTGAAATTTCAGTCTAAAATAAACTTATTATTGTATTTAAGTGAGATTTAGAATTGGCTTATATAGTGCAGCACTATAAATGGGAAATTTACAGGATTATCCATGTAATCGGCTTATTGTTTAGCTCTTCCCTGTTATAAAAAGTAAAAAAGATAACAAGTTTATAAAGAAAAGGAGAAAATATCCAACACATCCTGACTCATGACCTTTTGTATTTTGTCTAATACAGCTTTTAAGATATTAGTATCACTACAATTAAAATACAACAAAATAAACTTAACTTTAATAATACAATTCTTCTGTGGTTGTCTATTAATAGCAAAGTCAAAAAAAAGGGTCCTTTAACTTACCACTTGACTTTGCTGGTGTAGATGTGATTCAGCCTGAAGAGGGAATTAATAAATAGACACTGGTGAGTGAATACAGTCTACCCACCAAAACATGGGATTTATAGGGTCTGATTATTTTATCACTATTATGGGCAACAACAGGTATGCTAATGAAACACAGGACACAAAAGAAAGTCATAAATTGGAAAAAAATTTGATCTATGACAACTCGAAAATTTTCTAATTAATGATTTATAAACATAGACAAAAGGAAGTCAATTTTAAAATTAAATATCATTTTTACCAGCAAAGCTAGACCTGTTTGCTTAAAAAAGAAAATAGGAATAAAAATGGAGCACAAAGAAGACCTGAAAAAAAATGAATCAGCTTTCATCTAAATGGGATCTAAGCAATTATCCTGAAATTCATGTAGTGTTCAGAACAGCAGTCCTAGACAGTAAATCTGACTATTATCCCAAACAGCATAATTATCTTCTCTCTGCTAAATAGTCTGTGCTCTTTTCAAAAGGATGGGCAGAGGAACTCATTCTCTGCAGTTATGCAAATCCCCCCTAGAAAGAACACTATCCACCACAGGTCAGTTTATTTCAAGATAACATTCCAGGTGCCCACATTGTCAAAATACCTGCATTATAATTCTATTCCAGTTGCTGCTTTTAATTATGAGGTTCTTCTCAACAGGAAACACTCCCACAGAGAACTGAAACAATTTACTTTAAAGACTGTAAGCAACAGAGAGGCCTCACTTCTTGACTTTGAGGGCCCTGCTCATTCTGAGAGCTCACAGCATGTTATGACAACTGAGTTACAGTGTTGATAAAGATGGATTCTCATTTCAAAATCTTGCGCCTCATGAACTGTCTTAATTTGAGCTTAAAATAGTCTTTTTTTTAGTACTAATTGCTAAATATTATACTTTTTAGTCTTAATATTGGCTTTCATAAAAACAACTCATTTGTATGAATTCAATACACCAGTAAGTCCTTCATCCATTGAACAAAAAACCCAAGGAAAACATTTAGGTAAGACAGAGTTCTGGAGACATGTCTTCTAAACTATGAATAATTAGAATAATGAAAGGTCTATAAGATTCCTACTGAATCTTACAGACGTATTCACACCTGAACTTTGTTTGCTTAAGAAAAGACACACAAAGTCACCACCACGAATCTGGTTAGTCAATTAAAAGAAAGTTTTTATCACTGCTGGGAGGTTAGTATATAGAAACACAGCCTAATGGGACTGAAAGAAATTCAAGAAAAATAAACATCTCAGTTAATTAGTATCTGAACTTCCAGAATTTACAATAATAGCGTGTTTAGAATGTTAATCATGTTAATCTTATTTGCCAGTCATAGTTTAAAATGTTTAATTATTCCTCATTTAACTTTTGTTTCCCTGGTAAGAGAAGGGTCACAAAAAGGTTAAGAACTTGTTAAATTTACTGTGCTAGTAGATGCCCTGGATTATCTCCAGAGTCTATGACACACTAATAGGAAGGGAAATTTGTGCCACTAGTTAGAGCATAAGAGAAAAACATATCAAAACTATGTTTTCTTATGGAAATGATCTGGCACAGGAGAGATCTAGAGTTATTATAATGCATTATAATTTTTCACATTAATTTCGGAGGGATGCCTCTTGTTTTATTACTTTCTGTTATGTTGTCTCTGACACAATATTGCTTCCCATTCTTACAACATAGCCCATGTTACATGCTCCTGTATCTCTGAGTTTTGTCATTGTCATAGATATGTTTTACCATAATGGAAACTGTGCCCGTGCAAATATTCCTGATATTTAAGGTAGTAAATTACTGAAAATTTGAACTTCTCTTTAAATCTTACATTGAACTGACTTTACAAAACATGCTGTAAGCTACATCAGAAGGCACATCAAAGAATGGTTGTGACCTGTAAGAATAAATTTTCTAGAATGAATATACCACCATATATTTTAGAATAAAACTTTACTAAATCACAGATATCTATAAATACCCTAAAAGCTAACTTCAACCGAAACTCTTTCTACCTCCTATCGTTGGTGGAAGCTTCATGGAGGTTCTGTGGTTTCTGCAACTGTGTCTCTCAATATGGAATTCTGCTCATTTTAACAATGGCTTAACTCAACATGTCACAGCAAAATTTCCTACATTAATATAAATTTGACTTTTAGATCATGTAAATTAACTTCTGGTATTCTGCTTTAAGATGTGTTGTCTAATAGCCAATAGCCAAAGTCATGAACTACTTGGTCAAAATAATGAATTTTCCTCAACAAACTTTTGTTGTATATATGAGGTGACAAAACAGTTTTAAAGTTTGTACCTTACTTGGCAAAACTTCTCATTTTGTATCTAATGGAATTTCATGTCTCATAGTCTCCATAATTGAAGAGATAAACCCTTTGTTATGTTTTCCAGGCAAATATGACTAAGGATTTTCCAGCACATCATGACTACCATCCAAACTTATGAGGAGACAGCAGATATTTGATTAGCTCTTTCTTCTCTTTCCACTAATCAACTTTGTCACATAAAAGCATTCTACACTTTACATCTATTGTTAAATTTTCCAGGCATGATAAACTTCAATGACAGTAGAGACATGCTAATTGAACTTCATCTTTGTCACACATAAGTATTTGGCAGGGATTTTCTTGGCAACAAAACACTAAATAATCAATAAGAAATAATTAGTTTTGTAAGTGTTCATTTGCATGGGAAGGTAGTTACTGTGGATGTTAAGAGTGCCACCTTGGAATACAGTCTCTGTTTTTGAATTATTAATCCACCAATAAGAAATGTGGCCTTGGAGAATTTTTAATGATTTTTGCCTCAATTTTCTCAACTGCAAATTGGGCTGAAAATACTTTTTACCTCCTATCATTGGTGGAAGTATTAAATGACATAAATAATACGTGGAAAGTAGAACAAGCTTAGGTATCCAGGCATGTTTTAAATATTTAATAAATGCTATCCTCATTGTTCTCGGTATATTTTCCATTTATGGTTAATAATAATGAGACTTCAGATAAACAACAAACTTCCTTTGACCCAGATTAGTCCAAGGTAAGACCGTAATTAGATCTGCCTGGTTTTAAAGACATGTAAAAACAATTTATAAATCCATCACTTAGATTATCAGCATTTGGTGAAGCACTGAATATACCAGTGGCAATTCAGGTATTCACATTTGGTACTTAGGGGCACACATTTGAGAAGCAAGCAGTATCTTCCACAGTTTCAGATAAGGGGCTACTGATATGGCGAGGACTGCCACAGGCCAGCTCTTGAAACTGTTATGCTTATGAGGAGCATAAGACAATGAGTATTTATTAGTCCCATGCTTTGTATATTAAAAAATAAATGAAGAGATTTAAACCTAGAGATAAATGTCCTGAAAACATAGCTAAACTACTATTCATTACAATGATTTTACTTTGAATAAATGCATCTCTGTCACGTAAGTTTCCAACAAACTTGACCCTATCCTGTTACGTCCTTGGTCAGGTGAATCATTTCATGGTTTGATTCTCTTACACTATTTTGTTGTAAATGAGAAAAAAGCTGAAGCTGACAACCTTACATTAACACATTTGGTTAAAGATATTTCCAAATAGAGGGACCCATTCTTCTTTTAGCACCGTCATCAGAGTAGATCGTGAAATGATTATAGAACTGTATTCTCTGTATCATGCATATTTTGTGATGTGACTTTGCCATTGCTCCCACCACATGACGTACTGTGTTTCCCCACATTTTCAATCACACCTGTCCTTGAGAGTTGCTTTGATCAATGGAATGAGACGTGACAACATTGCTACACTTCCGCCCTTCACTTGTTCCTACTCTTGTTTGATTTCTGCAATGCCGTGAAAACAAGCCTAAGCTAGTCTTTTAACGCAGAGTTGCCCTATTCTCCCAGCAGAGAAGAAATAAAACAGTCCAGTCAAGAGCAGCAATGCCACCCCAGACCACCCCCAGAGGAACACAAATGCAGAGTGGGTTCTACCAAAAACAGCTCCTGAGGATCAGCAGAGAAGAATCACCCAACTGCTAGTAAAATGCTTCATGTCTTAAGCTACTGGAGTCTCCAGGTGACATGTCTCACAGCAATGGCTAACCAGCATTCTTCTCTGAATAGTTTATCCATTTTCTTTGTATGACTAATGCATAT
Organism: Loris lydekkerianus; assembly: GCA_963574355.1. Classification (NCBI taxonomy): domain Eukaryota; kingdom Metazoa; phylum Chordata; class Mammalia; order Primates; family Lorisidae; genus Loris; species Loris lydekkerianus. Next base: position 49,617 of record CAUYPK010000616.1, on the reverse strand, counting down.
AATGTTCAAAATGCAATTGGGAGAAAAATGAAGTGATGTTTGCAAATATTACACTAATATCTATAATGTATTGCCTGGTCATTGTGTGCATATTTTAAACTTACAATACATTTCTTCCCCATTAAACATAGCAGCTGTGAGCCCCACCTTTCCAGCTGTGAGGTGCATTCCTACGGAATAATAAAAACAAGGTTTCTGTCTATTCATTACATGATTACTGAGGACAGAGCAGGCCCATGTGGCAGGAACACCAATCACTGAATTAGCAGTTAACTTAGTTAAGAGGATTATTCAATTACTTGGACTCTTTCCCCTCTCTTTCTTTCTCATATAATTAGAAAGTGCTTTTTTAAAAAATACTGTATGCCTTATGTTACAGCCTATTGTAGTCATAGATCTATTTTTAGAATATGTTAGTATATATTGGCTGAATTCTAGATTTTTCTCATCAGAAGATTTTTCAGAAGTCTGTATTACCCTAGATTTTGTGTTTAAAGAGAAAAACCCTCAGTTTTTACCAGTATAGCGTAGTGGATATTTATTGATTTCATACCATAAATGTGGCCATAGTCTACTTTAGCATTGAAGATTAAGATCATTTTAGAATAAATATTTTTTTCCTTTTTTTTTTTTTTGCAATTTTTGGCCAGAACTGGATTTGAACCTGACACCTCCAGTATATGGGGCTGGGGCTGGCTCCCTACTCCTTTGAGCCACAGGCACTGCCCAGGAGAGTAAATATTTCTTATGGTTTGTACCAGTGATACACACATTTCCATTTCTGTAGTTTTATCTTTTTGAAGTATAACAAACCAAAACATAAACGAATACAGTATTTTTCATGTTAAGGCTTCACCTTAAATAATGGTTTATTTTGCTGGCATAAAAATATTGATATCTTTAGCTACCTTTTAAATAAACTTGATAATTACTAATAAAAACCTTTTGTTGGCCAGGATCTTCCTTGCAAAGGCATTTTGCATATATTTAATTATAAATAGTCACAAAATTCCTACGAAAATGATAATATCAGACCCATTTTAAGCAATGATCAATGATTAATCAATTAATTAAATCAATGATTAAACAATTAATCATTGTTTACACTGATGTTGAATAAAAGGAAACCTCTAGATGTACTGAATGCAAAGTAGATTTTCCCCACTAGATTATAAACTTCTATTTCTCCCAACTAAGTAAGAACTGTGAACTTTTTAAAGATTGTATATTGATATGGAATCTATTATCCCAAAGCCCAAAGTGAAAGGGAGGCGGAGAAAAAGATTAGAACCTCTCATCCCAGATGCCTTGCTCATGATACCTGACTCAGAGGAATATTATACTGACATCTCTTATCATTTTGACTGATGTCCTGCTTCTGTCTCAGAAGAAAAGCACCTTTTCCTTCCTCTGTCATCTGTGCAAGCTAAAGCAGGCAGGAGATTGCTTTTGACTCATTCTAATTATCAAGACTGCTTTCTCCCTCTCATTACACGTCTTTGGCATCTCTGCTGAGCGACATTGCTTCAGCAATTTTGTATGCCAGTTAATGGGCCTTCTAGCACATATATATTAGTATCACCCTTCTTTGCTTTATTGTAGGAAAGAAAGGAAAAAAAAATCTAAATGCAAAGTGCATTTCCCTCACCATTTAGCCTTCAATTTACATACTGTCGCCCACGTACTCATGTCTTGACTTGCATACTTTAGCGCTTAGTTATATAAAAAAAATTGGACGGGTAATTTTATCTGGCATATACACTTCTTTAAGTGTATAAGAAGATTGTAGCTAGGTTAAGCTTTTGAACAATAACTATTAAAGGAAAATTATTTGAAAACTAAAAAAAAAAAAAAAGTGGATCACTCATAAATGACATTAGGTTTCCATACACTGAGTAGTTACCTTAAGCAAATAATTATTCAAAATAAAGTAGATGTTACAAGTAAGATGTGAGAAAGAAATAAGAGCAATAGTCAGAAAACCATAACAGATGACTAGGAAAGGCTGGATGGTCATCCTTAATTAAACATCGTCATTTAGAGACTAATGTCAAGGATGCAATCCATGCGCTTTCATCAATCATACCAGACGCTTCTTCTGAAATCCAATGCTATTCTAAAACGTTTTTGAATTGGTAGGAAAAGTCTGAATAAGATTCCTTTAATTTGAGTGTGGCCATTTCACCCAAACTTATTTTCCTGTTACAAATAATTTTATGATAATTGACATGAAATCAATAGTTAAACCCTGGCTGTTTGAGGAAGTATGGTTAAAAACGTAAAATAGGAAATACTATGACATTCATATTTCTGCCTGAAGGCAGATCCATTTTTGACCCAGAGCCCAGTCAGGAAGTGGCTCTGCTGTCTAGAGGAGTAGAGAATGAAGTTTCTTATTCTTCAAAGCAGGGCCTGAGACAATCTCAGTACATCACGTTCAGAAGGGAGCATGCGTACAGCAAGGACAGCTACAGTCTGCAGGTAACACTTCCCTGGGGCCAGCATACTGTAGAGACTAAATGCGGAAAAGCCAATCTTCCACAGCAGCACATATGAAGATTTTGTATTTTCAGGAATTTTTTGCATGATCACTAATATAAAGGTCAAACAGTTTCACGATGTTAGGGCTTCAACTAAAGCCCAATATAGACACAAGATCAATGAGAATGTGGGCCAAGAAAACAAAACCTCAAGAAGAAAAAAAAAAAAAAAAAAAATCAAAACTGGACTGGAACAGAGATGTTCCCTTCAGCATACACTCAATTTTCACTAGTGTTTCAAAGAACAAAAAATTAATAAAATACTTCTGGCTAGATACAATTTGAAGGTTTAAAATGCACATTCTATTATTTTCCACCATTACTCATTTTAACTTCAAGGTTAACACACACACATACACACACATAGGCATTATCTAAAAACTCTGGACTAATGAGCCTTCCTTCTCCTTTGCAGCGACACTGCTGTTCCCCACTGTGAGAAGACTGGGTCTCTCTAGAGTTGCACCTCCAGAGAGCTCAGTCCTAACTGGGGCAATCGAATGAAGGAGTTTCTCCCTCTTCTTCCTACCTACTCTTACAAATATTTGAGGGGCTACTAGAAGATTCTCCTGATGTTTTCCTAACTTGTATCCACACAGAATTTAACAAAGACAACCTTGATTTTGTGACTTGTTCACATATGTTAAATCTAATACTGTTGTTATTGCATGAGTTAGATTCACAATATAAATTGATTGTTGCAAAGCTCATAGTTATTTTACATAAAGTGGTTAACAGCTTTAAATTAGAAGTGTCCTTTACTTGTACACCGAGAAGTAAATGGCTCTTTAATGAATATGACAATTATTCAGTGAAAGCAAATACTTCATTTCACAACTAGGTTTTGGATTGAACATTTTAAAAAAGTACCTCCATTCATTCCCATCCTACTTCGTGTGTGAAGGCAGGAACTATTCTTTGGGTCAAAATGAAACCCTTTTCCAATTTATTAAGTTTAAATAATATCTTTGAAACACCACATGCAAATGGTACATGTGCTTAAGGTACACTGTTGCCTTCATATTAAATAGTTTGTCCTGTTCTTTCACCGTCTATCACAGCCAAATTTTACGGAGCTGGCTTTGCATACCAGTCTGGTTCCTCTTCCTGTTGGCGTACTCTGTGTTTGAGCTGGCTCTAATTGATCAATACGCTCCTACTTCAGCTGTTCAAGCAGCAGCGAACCAGGCAGACACAACAAACACAATTCTGGCAGCTCCTAATGTGTGTCTCTGCCTGTAATTCAGAAGCTGTTTGCAAAGAGTTTACATGTAGATCACGTGGCTCTTAGAAAGCTCCGTGTTAGGATTTTAAACAGAGAGCTTATTAGGCACACAGGCCTGAGAATTAAATCATTCCAAGTAGGTGCTCAAAACAGTTTGGGAAGACAGAGGGCATGATGTATTTTATACACAAAAGCTAACATCTCTTGGACAAGAACACTGCTATAGAAAATAGTAACAAATTGGCAAGAGGCACTAAGAATTGGTTTAGTGATCATTTACCTACAAGAATAAACTGATTTCTTCCTAATGTAAATCATGGAGATCAAAGAGACCACTAGATGCTGTATGCTTCACTTGTTGTAAGTGTATTTGGCAGAAAATGTAAGTGAGGACAATTAGGGGAAAATGCTTCTACTCAAAACTTCACACACCGAGCATCTGACCAGATACTCCTCGTCTGGATTCGATGCTACAGTCTCCATTCTGGGTGCTGTGGTGGTAGAAAAATACCTAGAACCTGATGTTTGCACTGTTACGCATTCTCACTATGCTAGAAAACGCAAATATTGAGGCACTCTTACTGCAACACACTGTATATAGTAGGATTCCATACAAGCCCGTGTTTGAAGGAGGAATTCTGCTGGAGGAGCTAGCCTTGAACTTGGATTCGGAAATGACTGGATATTAACCAGTAAAGATTGGAAGGATGCTGGAACAGTAACCATCCAGAGAACAGCACGAGTGCATGCATGGAAGCAGAGAATGGTGTTATGGACTTGGAGTCCCGAAACTGGTCCAGAACAGACATATAATTTTCCAAATTACTTGAGAAAAAAGAGGTTAGAAAAGCAAAGGAAGGAGTTCATGGTCTTAATTGCGATACTTAGAAATTTCAAACTCTTCTCGTGAAATGGTAAACCACTGCTGGATCTAATGGCAGGTCCACTTGAAATTCTTGAGGTATCTCTATCCTACCTTTCACAGAGGTTGTACTAGTTGGCAGTCCTACATGTACAAAAGCAAATTATGTAACCACAATGTGTGCACCCCCTGTAATATTCCCAAATAAAAGAAAAGAGATGGTAAACCATTAATGTTTCTAAATAGGTGTGTGGGCACAATGAGTGCTATTTTGGGAGGAATATTTTTACTTCATAGGGGAGAATGAACTGGAATAGATAAAAGAATACTCTACGAATCCAGGTAAGAAAGTGCTGGCAGCTGAGCTAGAGAGAAGCAGGGAGATAGGAGAGACCTTTGATAAAAATAGAAATTTGGAACATCAAATAAAAAATAGAATACAGAGTCAAAGAAGTCTCTATATTAGTTTTTAAAAATTGAAATAGTGTAATATATAATTGTGTTTATTTAATATGGAGTCAAAAGGACTAAAGATTTCAAAAAAAAAAAACTGTGCATTTCAAATAAATAAATAAATGAAGAGATAGACAAATCAATAAAAATGTCTTCAATATATTATCTAAGCTTTCTAATTTTAGAAACATTGCAAGAATTTTTAGAAAAGATATATAAAATTATTTTATATCTCTGGGGCAATGCAATTATCAAAATGTGAAGGGGACTGGTCTGATGATTAATCATATGTTTTGTAGGATACCTGTATAATGGCTAATGTTCAATATTTGAACAGAGAATGGTTATTATGGGGTGGCACCTATGGCTCAAAGAAGTAGGGCGTTGGCCCCACATACCAGAGGTGGCAGGTTCAAACCTGGCCCCAGACAAAACAACTGCAAAAAAAAAAAAAAAAGAAAGAAAGAAAAATGGAAGCTCAAATGATAATAAATACAATTATAAAAAAAGAAAATGGTTATTATGAACTTTTTTTATTTATTTGCCACATGGAGTTACCAATGTTAATATCAAATTAAAAAAATAAAACTTTTATCCAAACATTAAAAGTTTTCTATTGATTATAAAAACTAAATTACATTTGCATCATAGAGTTCTGTGTCACATAATGGACAAAAGTTGTGCATTAATGAATGTGAATATTTTATATCACATGATTAGTCTAAATTATGTCTCAATTATTATTATTATTACTTCTGATATATGAAATCCAAATACGCCATAGGGAAATGGAAAACTACATACATCCTCCCACCCGGTGTAACAGACTTATATGGATTTTTGTACATGAACCTTGACTATGGTACTGATGCACTTCTCATAAACCCTTTTGTTTACAAATTCTTCTCATCAGTGTTTCATTTTCACAGTAAATCAAAAACATCATAAATCCTGATGCTTCCAGGAGTTCTGCCTCTTCTTGTTAATCTCAACAGTCCCAGAGTGGCTGCCAAAGTAAATCCCTTCATTTCCAAACTCTGCACTTGACTTGGCTTAGACTGATACCCAGTGACACTATTACTTTGGATTTAGGATATTATTTGGGGATACACAGAAGTAAAAGAAAGGATAATAAATATTATTTTAAAAGTGGTTACATTTTCAGGCTACCAGATATGCCAGCTTTCATTTCGAAGTAACAATCCCAAGAATGATCCCTATTGCTGGAATTCCCAATATCTCATCCATTTTAAGTCATTCTCTCTTACTGGAAGATATGAAAACATTAATAAGGCCTGAGAAATGCTCCACATGGGTAATATTTTAGTCATTAGGGTCAGAGCTATGGGAAGTTTTTCATGCATAAGAAGATGAGTTTGTTGAGGGAAAATGTTCCTACATGTCCTTTCATTTGTAACGCAGGATGCTGCTGCGTTCGTCTGTATTTTACCAGGAGAGTGTACAGACTCAACGTGCACCCTTGGGGACCATCTCATATATCTTGGAACCACTCAATATGCCTTGCAGAGACTTGCATTTATAAAAAGTATGCTTGCTGCCTTGATTGTATGTGCTCACTTTTGAAACATTTCATTTGAAAGGGAGATTTAAAGGTCAATGCTCACTCTCCTATGATAAGACTTTTTCTGCTTAGAAATAACTGTCCAACAGGCAGGGAAGCAAAATGCACGTATTGTCAAGAAGCTAAAGTGATAAAAAGAGTAGTAGGTTTTCCAGAACACCTGAATATATAAGGTTTAAGGCATTTCCACTTAGACGGACAATTGTTAATTGTTTTTTTTCTCTTACACTTATTGCAATAAGGAAAGAAACATGTGTCCTGGTGTCATTTATACACACACATCCTCTCCAAATCTTCTCACTAACATAGACGACTATCTGAATTATACTTACAGGTGTAATTTAAAGTGAATCCTAGAATAAGTTCACTAAAAAAGAAAGACAATCTTTTAAAAAATAAAATAAAAATACCACTTTAGATACAGCAGTTCAAAACCCAGTACATAATTAAATACATATGACAGATTTTACTGAGTGCTTAATGCATGTAAAATTTCCTTTGACAATTCAAATTTAAACTCACTTTAGTTCTTATAAATCTTGCAGGAGTATAATTGACTTAACATTTTTTTTTTCCAAAACAGCTAATACATTACTTTCATTTCTATCTGGATTTTCATACAAATGAGAATAAGAGACAGAAAAAGAAAAATGCTCCCTGGTAATAACCAACAGAGCAGCAGCGAGGGAAAACCAAATGCATTTTTCTCCTCTCCTGTGCAGTCTTTTGTATAAGGTTTTGGTGATTTTGAATATGATTCATTACAACCCACACAGCAAAGAGGGTGAAATTAATTTTAGAGTTGCAAATATTCTGATAGGAATCAGCAGAGAGAATGCTCCAGGCAGAAATTAACAATTTTTCTCTGGAGATTATGAAACCAATTTTCCACATGCCAAAGATAAATGCATGGGCAGAATGATCTAGATAAAAGAGCATTTTTCTATAACTCAAGTGCAAACAGTTTATATCAGGCCCCGGTTCTGTTTCCCTGACTCATCCGCTTATAACTGGTCCAGAGAAAAGACTTGAAGGAAAAGAGAGAGGCAGAAGATCTGGGGTCAAGTCCTCCTGCAAATCCATCAATTTGGCTTGCTTCTGCTAACGTTTCTATAAGTCAGTCTTCTCTAAAGTAAGAGAATAGATCTAAGTTATCCCTAAGATTTCAGGAGCTCTAAAACACTGCTTCACGCTTCCAGTATTTACCACGTGAGAAAGGGTGAGTGTCTCCCCCGATAAATTCCTATATGTTATCAAGATTCCCCCCATATTCAAAATTCACAAATTATGAGTGCTTACCACACACCCAAGTAATCTGAATCTATGTAACTGCACACTTGTATTAGGGTCAATGATGTCTTCTAGGTCTTACTAAAGTTCATTGCCAATGGAAATATGTAGCCATTCATTTACATTTTTATGTAATGCTGACTTCAATCATCTCTGCCAAGTTTTCTCCAAGCTTGTGTCAGCCAAGCGGATCTCACTGCAGCCCTGCGTCTCAGCTACAAGGCTCTTCTTTTGCGATCTTTGGAGCTCTATTTCTTTTTTAACCTCAACTACAACTTTTTATCCTCTTGTTGGGACCTTTCCTAAGTCTAAAAAAACATCAGAGCTGTTATTTTCACATGTTACACGTATCTATATGCATTTGGGTGTGGTGGCTGCGGTGGTGTTTATGGAACACCTCCTTGGCAGAGCTGCAGGAATAAGAGACAAACTCAGGCACTTTGCCTCTGTCCCTCCTTCTTTCCCCCCTTCCTTCCATCCAGCATAAACCTGGATACTATACTCCTGGATTATTAATTAATAAACCTGGATTATTACATTAATGGCAAAGGGTTAAATGCCATTAATGTAATAATCCTATCTCCTTTCTATAGCAAGGCACAGGTACTATAAATAAATAACCATTTGATATACAACGATTGCTACCGGGACATACACAAAGTCATCTTTTCATATCTCAGGCTGTCAGTGGGTATCGTGAGTAAAGGCCTGGGTTTAAGGACGAAAGGAAACTGGATGCTCCACGTACTGGCCATTTCATCGTGAGGACGTTTCTTAGCTTTTCAGGGGCTCAGTTTCTCCACACGTGAAATGGAGATGACAGTATTCTCCTCTTCAAATTTTTAGTAACAATCAACTAGATAATGCAGCACTGTGTCTGACCTACTATGCAATAAATAAATTGCCTATGATGTACTTTTTTTTTGCAGTTTTTGGCCGGGGCTGGGTTTGAACCTGCCACCTCCGGCATATGGGGCCAGTGCCCCATTCGTTTGAGCCACCGGCATCACCCTGCCTATGATGTACATTTATAGGTCCCTGTAAGCCTGTGCATGTTTTTGTGTGTTTCCTGAGATCAAAGCTCCCCTTTCTTATCATCAATCCTTTGTCCTACCACGTACCTGGCATGCAGGATGCATTTAATAAATATTTCTGAATTATCTACTTAGAATAAATGCAGATGTGACTTTTTTGAGTATAAGATCTGCCTATAATAGCCAGAGAAAACACCTGTAGGCAGAGTTCTCTGCAGCCCCCTGTTGCTGGGTAAGGGGCATTCACTTTACCAGAGAGCAGCAGAGGGAGTAAAACTCAGAACCACAGAGCAGGCTAATACTGACTTCACCTTTGCCCCCTTTCCAGCTGCATAACTAAGGGACGTGAGGTGCTCTGTAGCTGTGTACCCCACCATAGCTATCTCTCATCTCTCTCTCTCTCTCTCTCTCTCTCTCTCTCTCTCTCTCTCTCTCTCTCTCTCTCCCTATGGTACAGGCTGAATTGTGTAGCCTCTTCACTCTTCATTTGACTATATTTGGAGCTAGGCCATAAGAAGGTGGTTTAGGTCAAATGAGTTAATAAGGGGCCCTCATCCAATAGGTCTGGTGTCCTTATAAGAAGTGCAAGAAATGGGCGGCACCTGTGGCTCAGTGGGTAGGGTGCTGGCCCCATATACCAGGGGTGGCAGGTTCAAACCCAGCTCCAGCCAACTGCAACAAAAAAATGGCCAGGCATTGTGGCAGGTGTCTGTAGTCCCAGCTACTGGGGAGGCAAGAGAATTGCCTAAGCCTGGGAGTTGGAGGTTGCTATGAGCTGAGATGCCACGGCACTCTACCTAGGGTGATAAAGTGAGACCCTGTCTCTAAAAAAAGAAGAAGTGCAAGAAACAACCGAGATGCATGTCCACAGAATAAAGGCCATGTGAGGACACACTGAGAGAGAGGCCCCCTGTAAGACAAGGTAAAATCAAATGCGCTAAACCTTAGTCTTGGACTCAAGTCCCCAGAGGTGCGAGAGAATAAATTTCTATTTGCTAAGCCTCCCAGGCTGTGGTTAACTAATACACTCTGCATCACGTGTACAATGCTGGTAATGCACTGTGTATGTACCTAGCTGATTTATTCTACTTTAGAGCAAGAAGGGACTCTTGGAAACAAAGTTAACTTCCTTGATAACTACAGCAAGGAATAAAATCAACATTTATATTGTGGATTTACATTCTGTCTATTAAATAACCTTGTCATGGCCATGCAGTAACTGACCACACTTACGTGAACCAAAGTGGTCTGGCACCAGATTCCATGTTACAACCACAACATCGTTCTCCTAGCACTACAGCCATGGTTAGCTGTTGGCTTTGCAAGAATTGGGTCATCTCATGAGTTATTGCAAATTGAGCAAAATAACATTTGCATTAGATGGTGGTTGGGAAAATCAGACCTAATGCATAGAAACTGGTACACAAAAGGTACTCAATATATGGCCATTCGTGCTACATGGTGTTTTCTAAACACTAACTCAAATTATTCTAGAAACACATTTCACAAAAATAGACTACTATGAAGTCTGACTTTTTCCAGTGAAAAGTCCTGAGATCTAAAAGAAAAAAGACTCTCAAAGATAATACAGTTTAAAAACGGGAAGAGGAAAGCTGATTAGTGGCCCTGCCCTGCCCATGTGGGCGCTGACATAGCCCAGTGGGTGAGGCACCAGCTGCTGGAACCCACGTTCAATGCCCTGAGTCCATGTCTGATACCAGGACTTTAGGCTACAGAGCTACCTGTAAATATTTTCCATTAAGTGAATACATTGGCTGAAAGTCCTTTTCTAGAAAATATTCATTTAGATTAAGAGTCAATTTGCTTTGGAACATTTAAATTTTCCAGAGAAAGAATAAATGACTGTGACCTTTAAGGTGCCAATAAACCACCTTAGTTTAAAGGAAACTTCCTATTTCATAATTAAGACAGGAGCAGATTCTTTTATAGTTAACATCTGAAAAGAGAAAAATACACATATAAAAATACGCACAGTCTCAACTGCCTTTTAACTAGGCCAGCACTTTTTTCATTACATTTATTTGATTTATCATATGGACAACTGGAATATAAAATAATTAAACTCATAATAGGAATTACAGAAAAAGATTGAGTATATATCTAATATGTACATTTACACAATCATATATGTGTGTTACGTTAGCACACACATGTATTTTTGCAGTTAGAAGTCATGGTCTAAAAAAACAGCAGGATGGCACTTATTTTTTATTTGTTATTGTTTAGTGGATGCCAGATGAGGCAACTAAAGAATATTTGCTGTTTTTTAAAATAAAATTATATAACAGTAATATAAAATTCTCTCTCTCTGTATACCTATACATACACTGTCAGAAAAACTTAGTGAAAGAAAAAAAAAAAAACAAAGTTATTAATATTCTCACAATGGTCAATTACTTTTAGAGATAGTATACTTAATGTGTTTCATTTCTTATTTGTTTTTCTAAAGTCATCGTAAACTGGGTAACTTATGATCCAGCATGAAGCAAAGATCATAGAATCTACCCATCTGGAATGTTCTCTTCCTCACCCTAACAAATGCCCAAGCTTTGAAGCAAACAGTGTCTCCCGGCTTTGTTGCAATCCGGGGACTTGCTCCCTGTGTCCATATATCCATTTCTGCCTGAAGGCATGAGCTTCGATTACTCCTACACCATCATCTAAATGTCCACAGCTATGAAATTATTTGTTTTTAAAATCTAGACATATATTTTACTCAGCATCCTGAGGCTGTAAAACCCACATGTTGATTATATGCTACCAAAAAAAAAAAAAATTCTAAATTTGCTACCCTTTAATTTAATTGACAGTGTCTACTTTTGCTCTGTATTTTGGGACAAGGTGAAAAAGAGGTTCTTTCAGATCCTTTTTATGTCCCTCCATTGCTTCATAATTTTTTTCCCCTCTAGCGCCAGTGACCTGACTTTCTATTTTCATGTAAGCTTGCTCACATCCTTTTCTGTATTAAAGTGGTGACTCAAAACTTGGAAAAAGGTAAATATAAACTCGATTTTCTTGCCTATCTAAGCTAAAATACATTCTAAAGGCCAGAATTAATTCCACCTGACAGCCCCAAGCTTCTCATGACAAGAGAAAAACTCTATATAATGCAAATACTTATGAATACTTTGGCGTTTATAGGGTGTTCTTTGCATATCTGATTTGCCTGTGTTGCATGGTAAAATATATAGTGAAATTATATTATGCAATATTTTGGCACTTATTAAAGACAGGCTCTTTCTTTATAGTACTTTTCCATTTACCTCTATCACCAACACCAAGTTAAACGCTGCATCTGATGATAGTATTACCACAGCAAGACTGCCCTGGGCTTTAATAGTTAAGAATTTATAATGTTTTGCTTAAACTTTTTGTGAAGACTTATTTAACAAAGGGACAATATGTTGATAAAAGGTCAAGTATGAAACAACCTTTCTGCAATAATTATCAAAGAAACTCTAAACTAATTTTATAGCAAAACTATAAATTAACAGAGAATTTCCTAAACACCATTCCAGTGTTCAGGACATCTTGCTTTTTTTTTTTTTTTTTTTTTTAATTTTTTTCTTTCTTTTTACTGTTTTAAAAGAGTATTATTTCCCTTCCTAAATGGGAGGCTTTATATCCCACGAGTACTTGGCTTTCTGATGGAACCTGGTATTTCTTCACTTTTAGAGGATTTTTAAATAAATACCTTTGCTAAAATCATTTTTTAATGAACAATTTCTTAATGTTTCCTCACTCAAGGAAGGTCTAGACATAAGACCCTGACAGAAGTTATTTTGAAGGATCAAACAAGTACATACATCTTATAAGAACCTGGGTTTCTTTGGAGGCCTACACAGAAAGGTTCTGGTCAGTAAGTAGATTCTAAGTAGGAATAATAAAAAAAAAAAAATCTGTAAAAACCTTTGCAGGTGCCTAGCCCCCAAACCCGAGCTACTCCATTCCTTTTGATTCTTACCCTTAATCATACCAGATTTGACACTACAGGAAACAAGTAAGGGTGGCAGGAAGAGACCCACTATACCAGAGAAATATACTTTGACTGAGTTGCAAAATTTACCATGGATCCAATCCCTAGAACCACAATTAATAGCCTAAAATAAAAGCAAATAAAATGGCACTAGAGATATTTAAAGCTAAGGTTTCAATCATTAAAAAAAAAAAAAAAAATACTCTGTCTGGTAGATATATAATTCAGTTCTCAGTTCTCTCTTTGGCTTTCATGCAGGTCAAAATTTTTTGTTTCTGAAAATATAAACCCAACTACTATATTTGATTTTTCATCTTATGGCTACACCCTAACTAAAAAAGATTTCCAGTGTGGTCATCAATATTTAAACCCAAGGACCTTGTCTTTTCACATGATGGTAGTATTAAATGGCAAATTGGCATTTTCTAGCTCTCAAACATAGGTAACATATCCTCAAAGCATAACGCTTGGGGTAATATGGATCATAAAACTTAACCTGAATGTTTTCAAGGATTTAAAAGGAAATGTGCATTGGCTACAGGCAATGTTTTGAAGGAGCAGGCTTCAGCAGAGCTCTGTATATACATTTTTTGTTTGTTTATGTGTTCTCTACCAGTGGTGTCTGGATGGAGGGCGGCACTGTTGCTAATGCTCTTGCCGACCCCATTTCCCTCTAACAGATGCTGTGAAACTGCTCCGGGTCCCCCTGCCGGATGTGCTCTGCTGATTTGTTTCTGTTTATCACAAATCCTTGCTGTTATCTCAGTATGACCTGTCTGAGATTCTGCAATATAAGCTAAAACATTTCTTGCCAAAAAATTACACATTTCTTTTCAGAATCCCTTGTGAGGATTTTTCCATCTTTAAGATGTGCTTTGCTTACCATGTACCCTTCACCCATTTGTTTTAACACGTCCTTCTGCAGTAGCTGGTGAAGCCATGGCCAATGACAGCTGTCATTTTAACACAAAGTCTCAATGGATTGGTTCAGCTTGATACTAGGATGCCTGGAGTGTTTCTGTTCTAGAGACTGCCACACATCCTCCAATCTTTGATTCTGCAGATTTATTCAATTTTGATGACTTTATTTACTGAGAGATTTTGAGAGGGTACAGCGTCAACTTGCTTTCTCATGAGTTGTGGGAATCTACAACTGTTTTTTCACATACATGATTTCCCTCAGTTCTTCTGAGGAAGAAGAATCAGGTTTTATGATCACTATTTTGAGGATGTGGAAATTGTACAAAGGGATGTTACAGAATGTTCAAACAGAGAGTTACCAATAAAAGCCTTAGGTTCATGTTTTCAGTCATGTCCACCATGAATGGCAATAGAAGAATAAAGGGAAGAAGACGATGTAAAGATTTCAGTCAACGGGTGATGACAGACTCAAATGACACAAATAAAGGCTGACAAATGACATCTACATTATCCGTGTTATCTTGTGTTGTTTTGTTTACAATACTCTTTCACAGATATTAACAACAAACACAGAGTAAAGAAGTGACCCTTCACTCATGATGTTGCCTTTAAAAGTGTAACTTTTCCAAGATGGTACAATTATTAAATTGCTTACAGGAGGAACCAAAGATGACTTACCACAAATGTGGTGAATACATTGGCAATGACTCTTTAAGAAACGCTTACATGTGAGTTTTAAATTAAAATATTTATCTTCCGACCAACGAATAGAGAGAGACATTTCACCATACCTTGCCAATTTTATTTCTGTAACTTCCATGTAAAACCACAAAAGACAAATATGCCCTTTGCATTGCTCTGGAAAATTCTACCTCTCTACAGTACCGCCTCAAGAAATAGACTGAGAGATGTTTTATGTTTAAGGAGCTCAAAGAGGTAGAAAGAAGCCTGTAATTCATTTTCTCCCTACCAAAGTTCATTCTATGTCTTCTTTAAACAAGAATGATGCAGAAAATAGAATTTACTTTTTGACTGTGACTCAGGTCAAGAGAGAAGACCACAGTGCAGTCATTGATAGCCCCTGAAATTGTATTGACATGAACGTAATAAAAATAAATGTTTCTGCTATTTTTATTTATTTATTTATTTATTTTTGTTATCACAAAGCTCTTATTGTAGGAGATTCAAATTAATTCCTTGTGGTTTACAACAAAGACCATTCCATCCTGCTTGAAAATCAAGCAATACCTGTGGAAAATAAGAATAAAGCATCCATGGGCCTGTCACTGGAAAACAGATTCCCTGTGCCATGTTACTTTTTGGCAGGTAGGTGCAGAAGCAAATACTTAATAGGGAAGTAGGACAGCCTGGTTAGACGCAGCCTTAAAGTGTTTTCTCTCTCTCTCTCTCTCTCTCTCTCTCTCCCTCCCTCACCAGAAAGGACAGAATTTTTTTTTTTTCCTCCCTGGGAAGACACAATTAGGTAGTAGAACTGGAACAGTCTCTGGTAGGTAGAGGAAGTTCCTCCCACACATTTCCAGCCAATTATAGAAATAAAGAAAAAAACTAAACATCAAGTGGGGACCTGTTTGAAATATTCTAAGTACAAACGGTTGCACAACTTGGAGAGAGAAGAAAAGGTCAGTGGAATTAGTATAGTGGCTGGTTCCTCCCTGGGCCTCTAGCTCATTCAACCCATTTGTAAAATGCAGGCTCTTCAATTGCATCTACAGGCTCCCTGGATTAACTAGAATTCCTGGAAATGTGTGCAGAAATGTGTGCAAAATTAAGATTCTGGGAAATGCGTAATTTTCCATAAGAGGGTCTTTAACCCTCACCTTGTTCACACAGCATATTATATCCTCAAATTAGTTAAGAGCCATTGGACTAGATGATCTCTAGGGCTCCTTAGATGGTAATATTCTACGAGTTTAATACAACAAATAGTTTCAGAGAAATGTAACCAATTCTCTCTGAAGAATAGAAAGATTATCACTGTTGATGCCATTAGAACCTGGCCTTGTGTTTGTAGCTTTCTCTAATTCCTCATTTCGTCCTTCCCCAGTATCTACTGTTCCCAAATCCTTTAATTTTCATTTATTATTTCACCCCTATTGCTGGCAGAAATAAAGATTTTGACAGTTTCCTTTTAGACTTTTTTTTTTTTTTTGAGACAGAATGTCACTACGTTGCCCTCATTAGAGTGCTGTGATGTCACAGCTCACAGCAACCTCAAACTCCTGGGCATAAGTGATTCTCTTGCCTCAGCCTCCCAAGTAGCTGGGACTACAGGTGCCTGCCACAACACCCAGATAATTTTTTTTGTTGTTGTTGTTGAAGTTGTCATTGTTGTTCAGCTGGCCTGGGCTGGGTTGGAACCCTCCATCCTTCGTGCATTTGGCCCAGAGCCATAACCACTGTGCCAGGGGCACCAAGCCAACAGTTTCCTTTTATATTTACATGGAAAATGATAATCTAATTTATTGGAGATATAGAAGTATGTGCATTTTAAAGTATGATCATATGGAACATATTTGTAGATTACTTTTCTTATTCATAAAGAAACCTTACTGCCCATCATTGTACCAGACACTTGCAGAACAGGGAATTAGGCAGGTTCTCATCACGTGAAGTATGCAGAAAATCTAAACACGTGCATGGGGAAAAAATAGTAACTTCATCAGGCAATGGATTACTGAAACGACCACCGGAATGGAAATCATAGTACTTCAGACTGAGCCTGATTATAATTCCACAATGCAACTATTATAAATACTCCTAATTGTTCTTTTCCTTTAATCACGAAAGTATTTACGCTCTATTCTTTAATTATATACATCCAGAACCTCACTCCCTGTTTCTAAGTTGTGAAATTCTTAAGTGGCAACTTTATTCACAAATTTGTAAGTAGAATGAGAATTATATATCACTATGTATTATACTTTGGGTCAGTAAACTTTCCTCACAATTAACTTAGAGAAGATTCAAATGGGAGTTAAACTAGGATATAAAGTTATCTTTTACATCAAGCTCATTTTTAAAAAATTTATTTTTAATTTTGGTACCATATTATAGTAACAGTATGACTCATTCAAACCACAAATTATAAAACAATTATTGATCAATAAAAAATTGAAAAAGCATTGGGAATTGAGATGCTGACTAAGTTAACAGAAGTAATTAACTTTTTCACACTTACCTGTTTTCCTTTTTCTAATTTCTTTGGGAAGAATTCAAGTTTTTGGTAAATTTTTTCTATAAAAATTCACACAATAAATAAACTCTATAAGCATAGAGTCTATAAGCCATATAAAGATTTTAAGATCTTTTCCTGCCAATAAATATAGGAATGCTGAAAATACACACTTTAAATTCACTTTGTTGTCCATTTGATATCTTCCATTGGAATTCTTTTTTTTTTTTTTAATTAAATCATAGCTGTGTACATTAATGCAATCATGGGGCACCATACACTGGTTTTATATACAATTTGACATATTTTCATCACACTGGTTAACATAGCATGTACTAATAAGGGAAGACATTGCATTATTTTCCCTGGCGGGTTATAATTCATCAGCAAGCTCAGAAAGTTGTGTCAGTCTTTGGTGGCAGAACATTATAATAGCACATTCAGAAAAGTTTTCTGGACAACGAAAATCTAAAAAGTGAGCACAGACAGAAATGCATGTTGAAAATGGCTGATCATTGTCTCAGTCAAAATCGTCATTATATTAAAAGATAAATTGTAATAATGCCTCTTAGCAAGCATATTTCATATAGATGTTCTGTATAGAAGTTTTGTATTCTTAAAAATGTGGATACATCCTGAGTTTTCAGAGGCGTAAATGATGGATCTAAATAGCACTTCGCATTCCGGAAAGGGAACGTGGAGTTAGGTTAACATTACTCAATGAATGGAGAACAGGAAAAAAAGATACAAAAACTGTTCAAAAATAGTGTGCATCTCATCAATTTGTAAACTTCAAATATTAAAAAAGTCATCTTAGAGGAAAGTCGGTGTTGAGTTGCAGAGGAAGGAAAACCTGTTTGGCATCCTTACATGATGTGTCTATTTTAGTATAAAGGCAACTATTCTTATGAATTATTTTTAAATAGTATTTGTTAGCATTTATATTAAAGGTTACATACAGGGTTTTGGTAGGGAAGATACCCTTTTGTTTTATTTTTATTCATATGTTCTTCCATAACAGGTATACATTTATGCTTGCATGCATCGAGATCTCTCTCGTTAGTCCCCCTTGGCCTGGGTGCAATAAACGAAAGGAACTCTAACCTGGCAGGTTACCCCTGAAGGCACGTTCTCACGCCCCGAGGACTTGGCATATTGCCACAGAAACCAAAGGAGAAGAAGGGGTAATGATTTGTGGTTTGCATATGTACATGACATCTGAGTCAGGTGTTTCTTAATCACATCTTTAGGGGTAATTATGAGGTCAAATTACATTTGACAAGCAGCTCTAAAACCTTACGGATTATCTGGAATGCATGGAAGAAATTTAGCTCACTTAACAGAATCACATGAAAGCTAAAATGCTGAGCTCATTGAACACAGTCATTTTTACCATCTTTCCTTAGAGTAAGCGCGCAGTTAGTGACAGTTCTCACAATGCAATGTTACCTCTCTCTTAGTTGAAATTATTATTCAAAGAGCATCATTAAATAGAATTATTATAAAAGCGTAAATTGTTATCAGGAGCTTTTTAAATGGCATTAGAAATTTTCCAGTAACAAACCATACCTTAATAGGTCAGCATTCTCAACTTAGCCTTACTATTTCTATACTGGGACTTGAATAATGTAGAAACACAGTTACAATTTGCACTATTTTGATATTTCATGCATAGCATTCAATGTAACACCTATTGGTACAGAGATTGATTTACAATCTTACTTAACCAGACACACAAGCAATGCCAAGAAAAGTAAAAAGAATAAAAAAAAATCTCTTGGCATTTTAAATGTTGTTAAAGTTGCCAAAGAATCCTTAAACTGTTAAAATAGCAGTGTAGCCTTTAAAAGCCATATCTGTTCTTTTCTATAGTATTAAAAATTATTTTTTGTTCCTAAAATATATTATATTGTGTGCATTGTAGACCATAACATTTTTATATTTTATAATACAAAATGATGTATTGAAGAGGTAGTACAATACAATACTCTGACTGGTATAAATTTAACACCTTTTGCTGTGGTTATTTTCAGTGGGAGGTGATGAATGACCAGGAACCCATTTATCTAAAGCAAACAAGTGGTGCTCTTAGCTATTTTCTGACAGAGTCAGAATTGCAAGATAACAGGTCTGAAATAGTTCAAAAATGTAGTGAAAACATGCCATATTAGGAAGTAAAAACAGAATACCTTTAGTGCAAGATATTTTTAGGTGTTACACAGGATATACTGTGTCTTGTAACTAAAATAAATATTAAGGCATAAAATCATATTTTAATATTATTATTTAAAATATTTAAAGTACCTGAAGCATTTATTACACTCTAGTAACACATAAAATAATTATGGTAAGTTATTTTTAAAAGATGACTCATAATAAGTTGATTACATTAAAAAGATGTCGTGAGTACAAAAATTCTTAAGTAGACACACTTTTTAAAACATCTTTCAATATTACAAGGGTCCATGTGAAATTTACTAAATGTAGATTATAAAGGTCTTAACACAATAACTAAGAACATGCCATGAAGGCTATGTTAACCAGTTTGATGAAAATATTTCAAATTGTATATAAAATCTGCACATTATACCCTAGGATTGCATTAATGTACACAGCTATGATTTAATAAAAAAAACTTCTGATGAATTAAAAAAGTCAAATACACATTTTTGAAGGACTCAGAAATAATGTTTGAGTCCTGGAAATCACTAAAATAACAATGTAAGATGTTCTTTTCTTTGCTAATATTGGTAATTATTACTGATATCTTTGACATATTTTTGACTAGTGGAAGTTGAAATTATAAAGATCATTAAATAATAACTCTTGCCTTCAAGAAGCCTAGAAAGAGAGTGAAATATGTACAAATAATAATACAAAGCAGAACTTACGGCATGCATGAGCTATGAAGAAAGGTTCAGGGAAAATCAAGGGAATGTCACTAAATTTTAAGTGGTTATTTTATGAATCTAAGTTTACCCAAATAACTATGCTGCTCTTCATGTTGCTTGGAATTTCCTGGAAGGAGAAGTAACAGGGACTCTTAAGTCATATGCACCTCTCAAAATTACCAGAAGCAAATGAGCGTCACTGTTAAATACCTCTAATGAATAGTAGCTCAAGGCACAGTCCCCACCAGATCCTCAATCTAAGTGTGAGAGATAAATTACCTTGTTATGAATGTCTAGTATAGGCCGAAAAGCATGTATTAGAGCTCTTTTAATATACCATGTAGCAAAATAGTTAGAAACACACAATGAGGAGAGAGAGGGCTGTTTTTTTTTTTTTTTTTTTTTTGTCCGAGACATAGTCTCACTTAATCGCCTTCGGTAGAGTGCTTTAGTGTCACAGCTCACGGCAACCTCCAGCTCTTGAGCTTAAGAGATTCTCCTGCCTCAGACTCCCAAGTAGCTGGGACTACAGGTGCTCACCATAACGCCCGGCTATGTTTTGTTTGCTGTTTGGCTTGGGCTGGGTTTGAACCTGCCACTCTCAGTACCTGGGGCCAGTACCCTACCCACTGAGCCACAGGCACCACGCCAGAGGGCTGGTTTTAAATCAGTTTACTTAGTGACCTTTGGCATTTTACCTAAAATCTTGGTCTTAATTTCCTTACCAAAACAAGTAGGAATCTTAATTCCATCTATTCCTTAGAATTGTTATAATAATTAAATTGGTTAATACACGGTAAGTGTTTAAAGGGTCTTTTACCATCCGCTCATTCTACTCCTTCTATTAACTGATTATTGAGCACTTACAATATTTTAATAATAATTGTTTATGTCCTTTTATCATGGTGTTTTGCTCCAGGAAACTGAACAGAAGTACGGAAATTTCCGGGGAAAAAATAAAATAAAACATTTCATGTAATTCGTGGAGTGAAAAACAATAACAACTCAGATGACATTCTAAATAAATGAAGCTTTTAGTCACCTCCCTATTGGTTTCCAATTTTTCTCAGTGTGTACAATTAAGGGAGTCAGGGTCCTTATTAACATCTGCACATCTCTTTCTCCGGCCTTGTTTGTTACTGTTCCCACCGTCCCACCTGCCATTCGGTGCCACTTCGCATTAGCATAGGTCATCTCCATGTCAACAACTGTCTATCTCCGCGTACCAGACTACTACCCTAAAAAATGCAGGTTCCTTCTAACAAAGACGCTATTTTAATGAATAGAAAAATATAGTTTTTCTAAGAATACGGGATCCAAATATGAACATACAGAATTGTATCTGAGTTTCTCCATAGGAATCAGTATCATCCATCAATCTTTGTATGTAAATCTTCCTACTGAATACCAGACAGATATCATTCTATTATCCGATGGGACATAATGAATGAGAGGAAGTGCAGTGAATACTGAGAATTAATAAAGTTATCGACGCCACACTGAGTAAAAAGATTTGATCTACCCATAGCTGGTAGTTGACACACTGATTTAGAAATTATTTGAACAGGGTGACTACCACCAGCATCATGAACCATGCCATGTAATCAATCACACTCTGCACTCACAGTAAGAAAGTCTGCTCCCCACAATGCAGTGAACAGTTATTGCTTCTTTCTCTCTCTTGGCATTTCTGCAACCCTATTGTGATTTTGTTTCCAGAAAGACTTCTGTCCCTGCTGTTTGGGGAAATGTATCTATACTGTCTTGATCCAAGAATTTCATATTCAACAGATGGCTTTTTTGGCTACATACTCACTGTGGTTTCTCTGAGGATAGCTGAGTGCTTAATATTGCTTGCTCTCTGCCAATCATCCCTCAGTCTAGAAGTGAATTTTGATCAAGTACGTATGATCCTTTGTGCTTTCAACTCTGGCCCTTTTGGAATTCTGCTCTTTATCTCACATAAGCTGTAAAGATACCAGGTATATTTTTATATGGTCCTGTCTTAAGATAGATGCCCAAGACATATATTTACATGCACAGATAAATATATCTATACCTACAGACATACAAACATACACATGTAAATATTCCCACAGAGATCAAATCTTTCTGAACGTGGAATTTTCTCTATACTGTTTTACTCCACATAACACACAACTGTCCACAAATCTTGCAAAGCAAACAAAATACTTATTATGCATGATATTTTTTTTTTAGCCCTGTGTATAGATAATATGTCTGCGTATGTACAAAGAGATGAGGTAATGGTATGTATGGGTACACAGACACACTCGGCAGACAAAAGCAGACTTAAAAATACTGGTAGGAGATCGTCATCTGAAAAGGTTTTTGGGATGCTATAGGTCAAGGATTAGGCTTTTATGATAATTTAAAGTTCTTCAATTAAAAGTAACTACCTTCTGCTTTCTTCCTACACAGTACTAGAAAGACAAATGAAAGGAGAAAGTGGAAGGAGACAGTTCAGGCTTCATGTAATGTAGAAAGTCAAATCTCCCTCATTTTCTTCCTCACCTGGGAAGCCTGTACAAGGCTCCAAGGGAAAACAAACAAAACAAACAAACAACAAAAAAAAACACCACTATTTTTTTTAAACAAAGCAAAATCAAGAGTGGACAGGATTAACTGGCTCCCGATGCTTTCCTAGCTAGCAAAATCCATTATTCATATATATATTTTTTTTTGTTTTGAGCTTACTATGTTACTTCCTGGCATTCTGTAAAGTGTGTCCAGTCACTCTGTCATCAACAGATTTGACACGGCCATTTGTAGACAAAAGGCTGAGATTTCCAGTGAAGAGGAAAAGATGAAAAAAAAAAAAAATTGATGTGTAGGATGTCACAATATATATTTGACTTTATGATCAATTTTAGCAGTTGTTGAATCAAGATGCTAGTTTAACCCTTGCTAATCAATGGCTGAATTAGGAAACTTGTTGAAAACACCCTACACTTGTATTAATCTACAATTTTAACTTTTCTGTAGTCTAGCTCAGTAACCATAGTTTTAACTAATTTCATATTTCAGTCTATTAATGCAGAAAAATTAAATTCTCTATAAATGAACTTATATATTTTCCAGCCTTTAAATATTCCCCTACAATCTGCCCATATATTCCTTGTTGGCAATCAAATGCAGTCTCCCTTTCCAGTTGTGATTTTATGTGCCCAGAGTGTATTCAGCTCTGCCTCATTCTCGATATAGTCATTTCAGAAATCGTAGGGGAATTTATCTTAAGGATCTGCATCAAAAGTGCACAACAAATCTCTACATTTGATTTCCTGGACAATACATATTTTTTGAATACATTAAATACAATGAATAAGATGATGGAAGGAGTATTGGCCCAGAATGCCTGATATTTAATCATTGATTATGAATTTTTATATTTATCATTTTTATTTCCACCTACAATTTTTAAAGAAAAAGATTTATGATGTTAGGCATTTCCTATTTATTATTTTGGCATCACTGAAGAAGCTAAGGGGAAATGTGGTACAAGTTAAAAATGCAGCAATAATTCCCTCTAGAGTCTTAATACATAAACATAGTCACACTTTGACACATCTGACTTCTTTGATGAGGTCAGTGGGTTGGGAATCCTGTCCCACCCGTTCCCACAAGCAAGAAATGAGGACACTGAAGACAGGCTGGAGAGTTCTTAGACATGGCTTAGTCTCTCTCCTTAATCCTGTTGGAACTTACACTACATCATGGGATGTCTCTTTTGAATATCAGGAGTCAGAATGTAATACTTTAAAATTTGTAGCACTCTGCCTGGAGGCTCATGTCAGCAATCTTAGCACTTTGGGGGATCTAAGAGGGTTGATTGCCTGAGCTCACGAGTTCAAACCAGCCTGAGCCAGGGTCAGAGTGAGACCTAGTTTCTAAAAAACTAGCCAGGCATTGTGGCGGGCGTCTGTAGTCCCAGCTACTTGGGAGGCTGAGGCAAGAGAATCCCTTAAGCCCAAGAGTTTGAGGTTACTATGAGCTTGATGCAACAGCACTCCACAGAGGGTGACAAAGTGAGACTGTCCCCCAAATTAAATACATAAATAAAAAATAAATAAATAAATAAAATTGGGCTCAGACACAAACAAAAGTGAACATAGGTTTTTCACTTTTTAAGATTATTGCAATAAATAAATAAATAAATAAAAGCTCTATATTGCCAGTAAATCTTAAAGAGACATTTTGAAAAAATATTAATTGAGATGGTGTGCAATACAGATAAAGGGAGCATGATTTAAAAAGAGAATCTTCATTAGAATGGGTTATAATCAATCTGTAGTTCACATAGTTCATATTTTGAAAAATATAAAATATCTTCTCCATATTAATACTGCATTTTTATTATAATGTTTTACTGAGAACTAAAGTAGAATCAAATTCTGATAATGTTCAGATTCATTGTGACTTTCTTGCTTTGTAGAGTCTCTTTCTAATTAGTATACTGTCAACACACCCAAACTTTTGGTTTAATTTAATTATGTGTAAAAATTAAGTAAATACCATACCTGCATCTTATGAAATATAAAGGTCCAAACCTCTATTTCACCATATTTTGCTCTGTATAACTCAGAAAAATATCTGCATTTTAGTTTTCGGGAAAATATAAATACAGTTTAGTTTTTTATATGCATATTTAGCATCTGATTCTTCCCTTATGTTAGTATTAAGCTTGTCAGAGCCCTACAAATTTTGACTATGTTGAGTTGTTAGCACAGAAAATTTTCTGTAAAATTGGATAATGCTTCAAAGTATTCGACATTCATATAAGATTGAATCTGTAGTCCGGTACTTTCAAAGGCAGTTCACTAAGTTTTACATGATATTCTGTTATTGTTTTGCCAGGTTCTATAAATTCATTTTCAGTTATAAATAAAAGCAAAGCAAAAACAAAAATCTTAAATACATTTGTTTTACATTTAAGAGAGTTCTTATAAGGCTGTTTCTGACTTAAAAAAAAAAAAAAGGTAGACGTTGAGAAATGGAACAAATGACCCTTGATAACATTCTTGAGATAAGCTCACATAACTCAGCTATCTTTGCCAAAAATCATACAACATAACCTAAAATAATAATGTCATAATATTGAAAGAGACAGAAATATGAGCCATTACATTAGGATTTGTGGTGGAGTTATAAGCAAAAAAATGTAAGGTCCATATGAATAAAAATGTCATATAATGCTTCCAAAGCAAACATTTTCATTTAAAATGGCATATAAGAATGACAAAAATGTGTATGTAATTTATGGTTATTCATAATTAATTGGAAAAAAACTAAGAAATACAAAATATGGTCAACTTCAGAAATAAATGCTAAGACTGACTTTTATATTTTCTTGGTTAGAGTTTATATAATCTTATTCAGAATTCTAAACATTCTAGAAAGTCTCCTTATTATTTAGAAATCATTTCCAAATACAATTTGCACCCTACTGTTCTATCTAAACTCACTTATTGTGATTTAAGTGAAATAGCGTATCATCTTCAAGAGACCACTCCAATGTGTTGAGCTAGACTTCTGGTAATGGATATGTGAGCTCTTTCCAAAGGTGCAGTTACCATTTTGAGGCATGACTTAATGTTCTCACTTTTTTTTTTTTTCTTTTTTTTTGCAATTTTGGCCGAGGCTGGGTTTGAACCCACCACCTCCCACCTCTGGCATATGAGGCCAGCGCCCTACTCCTTTGAGCCACAGGCGCCACCTGATGTTCTCACTTTTGAGAGCTTTTCTAAGGTCTATCTACAGGAAGAATTAATGTGCTATAGGATCTTCCATGCTACCAATGGATGTCTACCACATCATCTGCTATTCTATTTTTTAAAAATTGGTATATATATCCCAATACTGTCAGTATCTTTTCAGACTGTGGCATTTTTTTTCACTTAGTTTATGGAGTATCCTATTGTATTGATGTTTCTAATGTTAATGACGTCCAATTTATTCAATACGTTCTTTGTGGTTTGTATTTTTAGTGTCTTGGTGGGAAAAAGAAAATATACTCATTCTTGAGGTCATAATGTCTCCCTATGTGATCTTTTAAATGGTTTATGATTGTATCCTTAAATATTAGGTCTTTAATGCACCTGGGATTTATTTTATGTGTTCAGGGAGATAAAGTGTTATTCCTCTACCCCCAATTATCCTACATTCATTTATTGACTAGAGTTAGTGGACCATTGTTTTCCACTGATTTCTAATACAGCTTTTGCACATTAATGGACTATTGAGGAACTACTGTTTTTTGAGGAAGGAAAGGAAAAGACTTTATTTTTATAGGAAGAAGGAATCTGAGGATCAGGGAACATAGCTTTTGGGGAAAACGGAAGGGACTGAGAGCTGGTATATGTGTCTTTTAACAATTAATTCTTTTTTCTTTACATTTCCAATTTAATATGGGGGCACACAGAATTAAGGCCGGACTGCTTGCAATGTTTTGTAACTTCTTATTCCATTCCATTTGCTCGTGTTGGCTATCATTGTGCTCTTTGTAATACCAAACTTCTTAACCTCTCTGACATTAAGTTTTTTTGTGTGTGTGTGTGTAGAGACAGAGTCTCACTTTATCACCCTTGGTAGAGTGCCATGGCGTCACACAGCTCACAGCAACCTCCAACTCTTGGGCTTAGGTGATTCTTTTGCCTCAGCCTCCCAAGCAGCTGGGACTACAGGCGCCCGCCACAACGCCCGGCTATTTTTTGGTTGCAGTTTGGCCTGGGATGGGTTTGAACCCACCACCCTCGGTATATGGGGCTGGCGACCTACTGACAGAGCCAAAGGAGCTGCCCTGACATTAAGTTTTGACATTAGGTGTCGAAAGCTCCTGCTATCACTAAACTTGTTTTAGTATATCTTAGCAACTTTTAGCTTTTTTAAATTCCAAATAAATTTGAAGATTGGCTTATTAAATTATCTAGAAAGTATATGTAGGATGTTAGATTGCTTTACATTACAAAATCAATCAGGAATTAGCTTTACGTACCTTGAGTCTGGCAGATGTTTGAAGTTTCCTCTACTGAGGAATATTTCGTAAGTTCCACATCACTTTCCTTGCAGGATCTCTCCTACTACAGCCACCAAGACATGAACCTTGTGTCATATCCTTGCTGTTTCCCTCCTTGGCCTTAGTCCCTTAGCCCTGGTGTGGCACAGACTCTTACTGTTTCCTCCCACTATTTGACCCTTGTAACACGGAAGTGGAAACATCAGTAGGCCGGGTCTTTTATTCTTCACGGTCCACATCTAATCCTTGGGAAACATTTATGTCTCCTTTAACCTAACAAACCCGGGGATGCCAGCTGATCCTAAATCAGCCACCTTATTTTTTTGAGGCAGAGTCTCGCTATGCTGCCCTCAGTAGAGTGCTGTGGTGTCACAACTCACAGCAACCTCAAACTGTTGGGCTTAAGCCATTGTCTTGCCTCAGCCTCCCAAGCAGCTGGGACTACAGGTACAATCACAATACCCAGCTAATTTTTGGTTGCAGTTGTCACTGTTGTTTTAGTAAGCCCAAGCTGGGTTTGAACCTGCCAGCCTCCATGTGTATGGCTGGCACCCTCCTGACTGAGGTCTCCAGCGCCTCATTTTCATTACACCCTCAATACAGCTTGTCTCTCTTTTATTCTGTATTTCTATCGAGGAGTCAGTGATTGGACTCCTTCTAAATTTCAGGATCATATATTTAATTCTCAAATAGTAACCCTAAAGGCCTTCCTTGCCGATTTGTTGGCATATATGATTTCTTTATCCATTCCATTGTAGACAGTGGGTGAGATGTACATATGCCACCAGCTTTCACCAAAGCACTTAACAAGTTTCTAAAGTCCACCCTTTCTCATAAACAGGAAGCAGAAAAGACACCAACAGACAGGAGAGAAATCCCTTTCAATATTTCCTTTGAAAATTTGCAAGTGATTTGTTTACATCTCTCTTCAGTATCTCATTTGTATTATGTGTCTGCAGTTCATTTTAAAGCAAAAGACTTGCCTCCTCTTCATTAGAGCTTTGTGTATATGTGTGAGTTTTATATAGATAGCATAGCATCAGGTTTTTGTGTTTATGTATATATTCAGCATTTCCAATCATTATTTTTTATCTTTCCTTTCTTTTTCTTTTACATTTTCAGACTAAAGATCTCATAGGATGTACCAGAACAGTGATAATGAGCGGATTTGGCTGGTCTTAAAATTTAAAGAAAGTTTTCTGATGTTTTATCACAAAATACAAGATTTCATGAGGATTAAGAAAATTCTCTTTTAACAGGAGTGTACTCATATTTTGTTTGACATGAATAAGAGTTGTTTCATCATCTGTTGATACAATGATTATTCTCTCCTTCTTTAATCTATTACTTGGTGCATTACATTAATAGACAACCTGTGTTATAATATTCCATGTGTATAAAATAATATTGCGTGTCAGATCTTCCCCTATGTTTTAGGTCTTCATATAATAAAAGCTATAACAATATTATCTGTGTTGAAATGCTAAAAAAGGTTAATATGCTATATCTTGGGTGTAGGATTGATTAGTACAATCTAAAAGGTCTCACACGTTCACAGATTCATCCTGCAAAAACTGCTACGTGCCTCGTTGCTGAATGCATATGCCAAATAATATTTCTATATCACTCAACCTCCAAAATATTTAACAGATACAAATACAGTAAAATCTCCACAGTGGACTACCTTTCTACCTTGACCATCTCCTTACGTTGACCTAGTTTTCATAGCCCAGAGATGCACCATCTGCACATATCATTACAGTAGGCCTAAGTCCTTAGGTTGACCACCTCTATGTGTTGACTAGTTTGTTAGTTTGTTACAGTCCCTTGGGTGGTCAATTTACAGAGTTTGATCTTTGCTTCTGGGACAGAAGCAGGTAAAGTTAAGGAATTTTTAATAGAGAGACTAAAGTTGATTCAAAAAATAGTGGAAGGAAGGAAGAACAGA
Source organism: Loris lydekkerianus (assembly GCA_963574355.1). Taxonomy (NCBI): domain Eukaryota; kingdom Metazoa; phylum Chordata; class Mammalia; order Primates; family Lorisidae; genus Loris; species Loris lydekkerianus. The sequence goes on along the minus strand of CAUYPK010000616.1, from coordinate 20,648 downwards.
AAAACTAAGTTTTTAGATTTAACAGCTACTGACAAATCACATTCCCTGTTGGATTAATGTAGTTACAGAGGTCATTCCCATGGGATGCCATTCCTTATGGGATGCAGCAGGCTCCATATAAGATATTCAGACACTGACCTTTCAGGGGTGCTGTGACACAGCTAGCAGTGAGGAGTGATAGGGCTGCGTGTCTTGAAGTTCCCAAGTCATGATCCAAATCTCTGCTTCTCACTGCTGGTACATTAATTGCCTGTGATTCTTTTAAAAAGTGTGTATGTGTCTCAGACACACAGGATCATATTTGTATGTACTTTATACAGCATTTCCCTAATTTGTGAGGGAAGATACTACAGAGGTAGAAATTAAGGTTCCGGGAGACCAGGAGAAATCCATGGCCCAAGGACTGAGCTGAGCAAGCAGCAGAACCAGCTCTGTGATCTCAGGTTATTTTCTCTTTGTATTTACTTTTACTATCTGGCTACTTCCCTCATGGCACACTTCTAATCCATACACAGCACTATGTCACCCCTATAATTAGTATCTTACCATGCAAAACAAACACTTCAGGCAAATGCAAAGGATGAGGAAATCAAAATAAAGAACCAAGGCTAACAAGGAGCTCTTTGAAGACAACATATTGTTACAAAGGGATTCACATAAATACGACCTCATCACTTTTATCCACATCTGTCTCTGTTTGTAAGAAAGGGTGAGGTCCAGACAGTCATGTAATTTCTATTCTACAGGCTTCCTTTCAAAGTCTTTGTCTGTGGAGCCTTAATAAGTACTGTGCAGATGAGAAGGACATGGCTGATTATAAGCTAGAGCAGAAGAGAAGAAGGAAGGATGCTAACATTTCCCCTTAATTCTTACCAATTTTCGTGATACAAACGATGAACCATGTATCAGGGGCATGAATTTCATGTGCAGGGTGGCAGGACTAGGAATCTCTAATAGATATATCTTTTTAGAAAACTTATCTTTTGCATAATGTAGAAAGGACTTAACAGTTAAACATTTTTCTTCCCAATCACACCAAAATATATTATTAGTTTGTACTCAACACACTTAACATCATTTTTTAAAAGAGATATCTAAATATATTATAATGCTCTATCATCATTCATTCAACTAAACATCTACTTACTGTCTTAGGTCCTTAGAAGACAGTCAGGAGTTCAATGAACAAATTACTTGTGCTCATATTTGTTATCTAGTGGATGTGCCGTGGGGATGGGAGATAGAAGGAGACTGAGAACAAACATATAAAGCAAGAAAATAAATGAGATCATTTCAGGTAAGAGAGAAGATGTGGTTGAATACGACTAGGGTTTTGGGTTTGGAAATTAAGGGGTAATTTAGAACAGATAGTCAAGGTAGGAGCTGAAGGGAAAAACAACTATGTAAATCTTGAGGAAAAAGGTCAAGAGTGCAAGAAGGTCAAATGCAAAGAGCCTGAGGTCTGAGGAATAAATAGAAAGGCAGTTTGTCTTGAAAGTAAATAGCCCAGGAAGGAATCATGGGAGACAGGGTCTGGAGTATGCACTGTTCAGATACCCAACATGTTTGTAATGCTTGTCAAGGAATTTAAATCTTATTCTTGGAGAGATAGATGGCAGGATTTAAAAAAAAGTAATTTAGTGCATATCTTGAAAGAGATTATGTGTTACACATGAATATTTATCTAAAACAATTACTGTATTTGTGCCTATAAAATTATATATACATATAGTGAAACATATATCATCACATATGTAATGATTATACATCATTTTATTAGTATTTTGTCTCCATATGAAGTAGTGCAGAAATCCAAAGTATTATTATTATAGTACATATGACATATGTATTTCTTTTTGGATTAACAAATTCAATGGCTTTATGTAGAAACCGCCACAGCCAAGTTCAAACGTCTTTCACTTAGACATTGAATTGCACACAACTTTCAAGGAGTTATTACCCCTTCACTTGTTCTGTTCTCCTTGAAATTGAGAGGTTTGTATTAGGCGAGTAAATACTGATGAGATGTACTATTGGACTAACAGTACTCTTGGATGGATTCTTCAGTTCTTTTTAATGACTGGTACATTATAAACTGTACTTGGTCTAGGTTATCAGTATAATGTAGACGGGATTAGCGATTGGTAGACTGACTATGCTATAACCTCTTTTGTTTGCTTATGTGAGCTACAAATCAATGACAAAATAACAGTGAAAAAATTCAAACAAGATCTTTTCACCTGTCTATTCAGATACTTTCAGAGACTAGAGTGCTAAGGAATGAAGTCTAGTCTCCTAATCACAGAATTCAAGATCTTCCATCCAGGCACATGGAGCCTCTTTATTCCTGCTTGCATTTACAACACGTATTTCACTTGTCATCTACTCTATTTGCAGACCCTCCAGGATCAAGGTTATGTGTCAGGTTTTCTGAAAAATTTTCCTGATTTTCCCAAATAGTTTTAGTTGGGAAATGTATTTGACTCCCATAAACTTTGTGAAAGCTCCAACTGAATAATTTATCATACTGTCTTCTAATTATCTGTTTTTATTTCCATACTCCACAATAAAGCGTGATTTTCCCCTAGATAGCTGCTATATTTTATTCATTCCTTATTTTTTTATTCTATAAAAATTTTTTATGCTATATTTTATTCATTCTTTTGTTTTTTTTGTATGAATTTTTTGCTACTATCACACTCAACCATTGGGTGTGTTGAGTTCTTTACAACCCTTTGCAGAAACTAAATGCACACAGTAAATGAGAAAATGAATGGACGAATGCGTGTCAACATTTCATACTGACGTCTGATGCTTTCCTGTAATGTCATCTGCATAATGTGATGAAAATAAAATGGCTTAGTGGAATGGTCTGGGATTTCTGGCCTTTGTGTCTTCACAGATACTATTCCTGATCCTGACAGCTGTCTCCTTCCTCCAGCAACTCTGTTAAATCTTGTGTATCTTCCAATATTTAAGAGAGTCACTTCGAGCTTTATTGGCTTCTAATCTAAGTGCCTCTCTTCTCTCTGCATTCCTTCTTCCATCATCAGAGCCTTCTTCTAAATAATAACCCTTCTACCCTGCCTGCTTATATTAAATCATAATTATCTGTGCATGGGTTTTTATGCCTTTGTACAAGACCATGTATGATTTTCTTTTTATCACTCTCTGATAGATATGCAAGCGAGTGTGTGTCTCGGGGTAATGCAACTACAGTGCCCCAAAGAATAACTGATATAGGGCGGTGCCTGTGACTCAGAGGGCTAGGGTGCTGGCCCCATATGCTGGAGGTGGGGGCTTCAAACCTAGCCCCAGCCAAAAACTGAAAAAAAAAAACAAAAAAAAAACCGGATATAAATATTCTTCTGTTTGAATGACTAAAAAGTGGATTTCATATATTATTCCAGCCAAAGATGATAAAACCCAGATAATTCTTTCATTGAATTGGGCATTTTTATTTGTCTAAAGGATATCCTTAACCATAAAGGATATCCTTAACCATAAGTATCAGTTTTGTTTTGTTTTTCCTACTGATGTGCGGCACGTGCATGCCTACGAGTGTTTCAGATTACTCCAATACGGTCTTCCAAAGAAAATTAACTTTGTTGCATTTCCAAACTTAGAAAAAAAAAAAAAAAAAAAAGAGAGAGTAAAAACAAGTCATAGCTCTGACACTGGTCTAGTACTGAAGTAGGGGTTTGTATAAGCTAATCTAAAAGTAATATCTAAATAGTGTTCTCATTCTTTTAAGAATACACAGAAAAACAAATATCTTATTATTGTCTCTATTATTAATTACAAAAGCTCCTTCCTAGCGTAGGAAATGCTCTTTCTGAATGCTGTACTCTTGTGTCTTTTTTTAAAAGAACAAAGGGGAAACTTCTAAGTGAAATGTGAAAGGTTTATGCCAGGCGAAATGATGGGAGTATGTTGTAACCAAATCACAGCAGCCGAGGAACTCAAGTGGGTGGGATAAATGCAATGAATTGAGCTCTCTCTGCAGATTTACCCCATTATTTTATCATTAATGAATTGATTTGTCAAATATCAAAAGCAAAGAGAATGGAACTAAAATTTATCTGCATTTACTAAAACCTTCAATTCTCTTCTATAATTTCAAAGTGTCATTATGATAGGGTAGCTCTTGTCAAAGACATGTTCAACACTATTCAGTTTATAAAAGGTTGTCCTCCCCCCAAATACCACATTTTTCACCAAAAATCATTTTTTAGTGAAAAACTATTTTTCTTTCATATGTTAAAAAAAAAAAAAGATAAACAGACACACCTGCACACAGTAAGCACAAGAGAATAACGAAAATAAAGTGACATAGAGACGGTGAATCTTCAGCTTTTCGGGGAATAATAACCTCACAGTGAATTAATACTCTGCATTCACTCTATATATTTTTCCTCCAGCAGAGACTTAAAAAAAAGGAATCTATTAAAGACTATTCTACCTGTGAATGAGCTTTGAATTACCGTTCCTTCTGTCGTTAGTCTCTAAAAGCAAATAAGAGCATGGAGGGACCCTGCACTCTCGCCTCACCAGAATTAAGCTTCTTTTCCACATGGAAAAAGCTCCTAGAGACAGCTGTCGAATTTTACACACACAGTCAACCAATCACTGAATGATCTATTTTTTTTTTTTTTTTTGGAAGACCCTGTATAAATTGCATTTGATGTAATTCTGAATGTCTACTTTGCAACACTACGTTCACAAAGGCATATATTTGTTCACTTTCATGAATCTAACACACACACAAACTTATATTTATTTAATTTCATGTATCTAATGAATTAAATTTTAAAATATAAGGACCAGGAGAAAAACAAAGTTCTTCTATTTTCTGTAAGGTAATTTCTGATTGTATATTCTTACTATTTTTAGGTATGTTCCTACATAGTCTTTGCATAGAAACCTAGAAATATAAAATAATTTGACATTTATGGGCAAATCTCTAGACTATAGTGATTTAAAAAAAAATCTGATTAGGTTAAGTGAATCGACATTTACTACAGTGGTCATTTTGTTAATACAACCTATATATTTATTGCATTTTTTGCTTGAGTACATACCTACATATAAACATTCACCATCTAGACACCAATGTCTGTGTTTTATTAGCTCGTGTCCCTGAGAACATATCTATGTAACTCGAGCAACTCCTGTTTGCTAATGGAGTGGAACATTCTAGAGAGAATTCTATTGAACAAAAAGTCAGTCTTATTATCGAATCTTGCTGGATCAATGATGCTAAAAACATTATGCTGCCAGTTTGAAAAGTATTCCTTGACAGATGTCTGTCTAAATAATTATGGCCATTTTGTTTCAATGAAATAACTCAAAAATTACACTGTTGAATGAGCCTGTGTATTGGTGAATCAATAAATCTTGTTATAGGAAAAGTGAGCATGTGAGAATACCCAGGGTGAAAACTGATGACAGATTAAAAAGATTCATTCTCACACATACATGAATATTTCACACTTTTCCTAGAATCCACTTTCTATCAATTCAGCCTTCAAGGAAAAGAAAAATTCATTTTAGAGCTGAAATACCTTTACTTTTAAAAATTATGTGTGACTAGATCAGCCATTTACAGATGAAATACAAGACAATTGCCTTCTCAGCTAATCTAAGTATCTCAGTAATGCAATCAAAGTTTGGGGGCTGTGAAAGACTTTTAATAGAATATTTCAGTTTTTAAGAGGGAAAAGTGTCAGAATTTCAATTTAGATCTGATATGTTGGGAGAACTGCCAAATTAAACTAAATAGAGAAAATTCGAGATTAATTTAGGTATATAAATATATATTTCAAATACCCCCAAAGTAACTAATGCTATCTTATGGACAAATATTTAGCATAAGGATCACCATGACAAAAATGTTAGAAAAAAGAATTGTGCCAAATGGAGGGTACTTTAATAAGAAAAATGTCTTTATCTTTTTTATTCATAGAAAGGCCTCACCTTTTAAAGGAAATTTGGTACGGTTTCATAAAACTTCATCATTTGCTCCATATCCTTAAAAAAATTAAGATTTTGCTAAAGAAATTCTAGCCCTTCAAGTATTACTTTGGAGGAAATATATTACAATATTATTTTTTTTCTTTCCTTAAGCATTTTTCATAATATGTAGAGTGATGCTGATTTCTTGAGCAATAAAAAATACATTAAATTATCACCGAAAGAGTCCTACATTACGTGGAAAGGAAAGGTGTTTTCACAAAGGAACTTGACACATGAGGGCCCATGGATATTTGCTTTTTTTAGCTACATAAATTAATGAAATGGGGTTTTTGAACACAGGATAGGACAAAATGAAGCGAGTTTCTCCCTGGATTAGTGTTGGTATAAGTGGGACAGGCCTCTTCTGCAACAGTTGGAATAAGGATGCTTTATGCTTGCAGTAAACTCCTTTTTCCAAACCATCCTTTATCCCTAAAAATAAAGGTATAGAGGATGAGACAGTAGAGTGTTTTCAAAGGCATTTATACAATCTATAAATTTACCATTTAGCTCAAACATAACAGCTATATCGATATGTAAACACACATACATATTAAGAAGCTCCAAGTACTTGACAAAGAGGTCATCTCTGCTGTTGCCCCCAACATTTCTAAGACAAGGCCCAGAAAGTATTTGGAGCCATATTTTAAAACAAACGTTAATCTCTGAATTACAGGCCTTAAGCTTGTTCTGGAAATAGTTGTGTGGCCAGGGTAATTATGGCTTATGTGAGTCACGGAGCCTGTTCTAGGCACTGTTCATCCTATTTATACTCTGGCCCTGGAACAGATACTCAGAAGCCCAGGAAACAGTGACAAAGAACAAGTTAGGCGCAGTTGAATGGACACAGCCCCTTTCTTACAACTCAGACTCAACTTCGGGATCCCAGACAGGTTAGAGAGACCCCCTGCTTGTTTGAAAGTCCTCAGCTGTTATGAGGGGCCAGGCGGGTAGAACATGGGTTCATCTGAGGTGCCACCTTGCTAGGTTATTACAGAGAATTGGCTCCTACTGAAAAGTCTGGTCATAGCAACTTGCTGTGCAGCAAAATAATTCACTTTATGAGGAAGGGTCAGATGATTGAATTCTTTGTGCTGAAAGGTGCTCTGCCACGATATGTCAGTTGAGTGTTATACGCGGGTTATCACGACAGTCCTGGGATAGACTGTGTTATGGTCCATTATTTCACTTCAAAGAACTACATCTAACAGCGTTCTATCAGATTCATCCGTGCAAGTTTCTATTTGCTCAGCTCATGGATGTTGCTACGCGTGTTTCTGTCTGCACGGATTTTATGTTTCTTGATTTTTGTCTATCTCGAAACCTCTGTTATGACCCACACATAATTGTTATTTTATTCTGTCTGTCTTTTTAGTAAGACTTTATTTCTGAGCAGTTTTCAGTTCACTACAAAATTGGAAAGAAGGTACAGAGATTTCCCACATATTCTACAACCCCACACATTGTCTATTTCCCTGTTCTCTATTCTCTCTTGAGTTAATAGAATCAAAGGAAAGAAGATCGAAATGATGAAAATTATTTCAAAAGTAGAAAAAATATTTAAAGTTCTGTCTCCCTATGAAACAAAGAAAGAAAGCTAGCAATGTGTTTGAAATGTCTTTATATCCATTGTGTCTCTACGTATGTGTGCGGATTTTATTAAACTGTAAACTCACAGACAGAAAGAACTATTTATATGAAAATCGTTATGCACCACGAAGTCCTTTATAAGTCGATAGCAAGCATTGAAAAGTATCTTTTGGTTTGAATGAGATCATGAAGCTTCAAACACTCTTTCTTTAAGAATGGGATCAATCGCATCGTTCTCATTGTTTTATCGTATCATTTATCTCTAACAACTGAATATCACTTGTGGTTGATAGTCTTCAATTACATCATCAAGAGTCCCCACAGATAGTGAAAGGAAGAAGCTTGTTCTGTTGAAATTTGTTTTGTTTTGTTTTGTTTTGTTTTAGTGGAGGCTATAAGTTCATAAATGAACGAACTGAGCTTCTGATGTCATGGAAGCAAAGCAACATTATTTTACTATTTACTCATTTTATGTATTTATATTTCTCCTGGTCCCTTGATAATATTTTTTGTGATCTGGCTGCTATTTCTCTCTCTGTCCTTCTGTCCCTCCAGCTGACACCGATTGACACTATGCTGAGTGCTGTAATCCCTGCAATGCCTGTGGAAACACAAGCAACACAAGCTTTATTTTTCACGGAAAGCAATTGAGTCTCAGTAGTTTCAAGTCTTGCATTACAAGGCAGGAAAAGAGCAGTTACATTCAGAAGAAAATATTGGTCCTTCTAATTCCAATGAAGCATATTGATCTCAGTAAAGAAATTTCTCTGATTTAGACACTGATAGTCTTATCTGTTTTGGAATGAAATATAAACCTTAAGACATCCCTGAAACAGTAGTTTCCATACTTTGTGGTGGATCCAAATCACTAAGGAGTTAGTAAAAAACATAGATTGTTGGGCACTGGTCCTAAATTGAGATTCCTCCAAACTGGAGTGGACCTCAGGCATCTGTATTTTTCACATGATTCGAAGCTAAATCTGATATATAGTAGATTTGGGAAGCATGGCTCTCCACCAAGTCTCTTGTTTACAGATGAGTCAACTGAAAAAACTGGTGTTGGCAACCACGTTAGGAATGAATCCAGGCTTCTCCATTCCTCAGCTCTGTCCTTTCTCTAATCTACCATGTTTAGTAACTTACATTTTTGTTTACCTTAACTACTTGTGAGATTACTTAATTATTATTTTACTTACCTTGTATTGCCATTAGACATTTTTCTTTGTGAATTAATTATGAAAAAAATGAATGGACTTAAGGGAAAGACTCACTTAAAAATGTCCATGAAACATTATCCCTCCTCTACCATTTTATTTTAGTTTTTAAATTTTGGGTTAAAGAATATAGTGGTAGCAACTGAATCTTTTGTGAAATAACATTGAATACCACAGGTGGTACCCTCCATAAGAAAAATCACATTTAGGGCATTAATTGTCTTGTTGATGCCCTGACCACAACATGCTCAACTTCATTTAAAATCAAATTTCATGTCAAAGCACCTGGAAAGAGCAATATCGTAGTGAAGTTCCAAAGTGGGATGTGCACTAAACAGGTTAATGGAGCCCATTTCCCAGCTACTTGGGAGGCAGAGGCAGGAGATTCAGTTGAACCCAGGAGTTGGAGGTTGCTGTAAGCTGTGACGCCAGTGCACTCTACCAGGGTGACAGTTTGAGGCTCTGTCTCAAAAAAATAATAATAAATAAAAATAAAAATAAATAAAAGAATTGTCTGAGACACTTACAGTTTGAGACTGTAACTTTGGTGAGTGACAATAGCTACTAATGACACCTGAACTAATTTCTCAGTTGACTACTCATTTTGTTTATAAATATATAAATAAAGAGAAATATTTTTTGAAAAGTATGAATTTTCTGAAAGCTTCTGAGTGTTGAGTCAGAATAAAAAACATGGCTACACATCTTTTATTGAACTGAATGGCTTATGAATACATTAATCCTTATGTAAGATATAAATGATATTACATTTAAGGTTTATCATTTATCATATTAACCCTGCAATATTCAAGCAGGGTTAGCTCTAAGCTCTTCCTTTAATAGGGAATAAATGGAGCATTTCCTTCTAATTATTTGCATATAATATCCATTAACTTAGTGCCACCTTAATTGAACTAGATTTCCAGTCAATATTTATTGAATGAATGAAGAGTTGATACTGAAAAAGATGGGGTGGTCATGGGTAAGAGCGACTTCTCTGAGTGTAGAAGGATCATGGACACATGGGACTCTGGCTCTCAAGGAAACACTTCAGGAAAAATGTGGCACTACTAACTAGGTTGAAGGTTTAATTACCCAATATCATGTATCCCCAAGTTTCACTTCCATTATCAGTGGAGTTACACTTTTAACAGGGGAACTGAGTTGGACAGTCCAAAGTATCCCGGCATAGATTAATGTTTTTTTGGCCTGGTTCTAAGAGATTCAGAGACATAGGAGATTTCTGTTAATATTATAACAAAGCTAGTGGCTAATATACCCTGTCACTTCTACCTTGATAGAATAATTTCCAATTTTCTAAGAGTTAAAAGCTGAAAAAAAAAAAAGACACAAGATAAAATGAATTGCTTACAATCTCAGACCTTAAGACTCATGACTGAATACAGGCTGATTGATTTAATAATAATCTGTTAAATTTCTACAATGTGCATGATTTTTTTTTTCTCTAATGGCACTTACATTTTTAAAGTTCTAAGCAAAAGACTGCAAGTTACATTTCCTCTTCCACTGCTGACTTTGTAATTGGAGAAACATTAATTTCACCCTGAATGCGATCTCTTAGCAACAGGTAAGGGAGGGAAAAGAAAGTTGAAAATTGCAACCCTGACTCCAAACTACAAAGTGAAGACAATTTTCAGCAAAGTCCATTTAATTTAAAATCTGTTCTCTGCCTCTCAGACAGCCTTACCACTAAGCACTGCTATTAAAGTGCTGTTCATTCCACCCACCGAAGAATGGTTCTCCTGGATGGAAAAATGACTCAGAGCTAAGCACACTAGATGTGAGTAGCCACATGGATCTTATATTTATTGCCAATGTGCAGGCAAAAGCTTCAGAATTTGTCAAATTTCTGGTGTTCTTGCATTGCCGGAGAAAAACAATAACATTCCAGGTTTACACAGCATCCCTCAGAGGGGTGCCCTATTTCTTCACGAAAGCACCATTGGGGTGATAAAATAAATTACCACATTTTTGACAAGCAAAATTCTAAATAAAACATCTATGACTGCCATATGGAAAACCAAAGTAAGTTAACTTGAGAACTGTAATCAAAATTAATCTGAATTAATGCCAATGTAAATTGTTCACGATCTACTAGACGAGACGATGAAAAAATGCATGAGCTAAAGTTGGAATTTTGCAAAAGTAATATGTGTGCATGTGTGCCATGTGGGCAAGTGTTATAGAGTCAGCTGTGTCCCTAAAATGATAGGGACACATGTATCCTAACCCCAAGTCCTAACACCAAGTACCTCAGAATATGATGTTATTTAGAAACTGCAGATGAAGTTAGTTAAATGAACAGGGTCATACTGGAGGAGGGTGGGTCCAAATTCAATATGACTATGTCCTTGTAAGTAGAGGGAAGACAATGTGAAGACAGAAACATAAGGTGGACACCATGTGATGACAGAGACTGGACTAGGAATGCAACTGCAATGCTGGGAACTCCAAGAATTGCAGCCACTCCAGGAGCTTGGAAGAGGTTTCTACTTAGAGAATTTGGAGGGATGGTGGTCTTGCCACCATCTTGATTTTGGACTTCTGGCCTCCAGAACAGTGAAAGAATAAATTTCTGTTGCTTTAAGTAGTACTTTACTATGGAAACTGATAAAGTTTGTAAGAATATGTATACCAGGACACAACCCCGTGCTCCGCTGACGCACATAACCCCCTCCATACACACAAATAACTCCAGGATAACAAATCGGTGAGTGCCAACAGTTCAAAAGTTACTATCTCTGGGGGATTGGATAAAAGGTGACTTTTTTGGTATGCTGTTTCCAAACTTTTTTATATTAAACATACAATTACAATATAGTGTAGTAACAGAAAATGATAAATAATAATAGAAACAAGACTCTCCAGCATGGTAGAAGGGACAGAAACAAAATGTAAGTGGTTTGTCTTAATGGAGTTTTTTGACTAACATTTTTAACTTTTTTTTTTTTTTTAAAGTAACATGTTAATTATTTTTGGCCCCAAATGTAATGATGGGTCTTTTAAACAACTTCTTCATTTTGTAATGGTCATATAATATTTTTAAATCATTGTGGACCCTTTCAACAATTTGTATACAACTTTGTGTCAGTAAAGTATTAAACTTAAAAGTAGTACATATTTTTCAGATAAAACTAGGTTGAATCTCTCCTGCAATTACAATTTGCCCCGCATCTAAGGGATTTGGGGCAAGTTTTTAAATCTCCCTCTGTCTCCATGTTTTCATCCATACAATGGGGAGATTTATAAATCTGACTCTCACTGAGATGTTATAATACATGACATAACATGGAAATTGCTCAGCCCAGTGTCTAGCATACACCTGGTCAATATTAGAGACCATTATACTCTAAAGAGACAAACTATTTAAATAATGAATATATTAATTTGCAAATCAATTCCCTTATAAAGAAGATAAGTTCACTCTCTAAAATCAATTACCCCTTGCTTTAAATGTCACCAGTGCCACTTAAGAAGTGCAATCTCTTTTACAGGTTACTTAACGTGGCAATCTGTTTTCTCCAATGTGAAATAAAGAGAAAAGTAATGCATTTCCTATTCGGGTTGTTTGGAAAAATAATAATAATGATAATATGCACGATTATTTGTTGAATCCTGGTAATGCGTCAGGCCCTGGATTAAGCATTATACACCAAAGCCTATTCAATACTTACAAAAGTGTGTCGAATTATTTTGAGGAGTCAGTCCCTAAAAATTAAATAAAGGAGAACTACATAAATCTTGTAAAAATTAGTTGATATTGGAAACAGCACACATTATATACTTGCATGTATTAAACCTGTGCTATATTTGAATAAGCTTTTTGAAGGAAAGGTTGTCCATATATTTTCACAGCCATTACAGCAATTTACATGCTACAGCTTTGAGAAATGCTTTACTTAAATAAATAATAAGTGATATGAGTTAATTCATGATTAGGTAGTATCTGTCCGGAAGTGTCTGAATTTTTACTTATGCCTGAGAACTGTAGGCTTAACTAGGCCTTTCTTTTTAAGACTTCATTTTACATTTCTTTCTTGCAAACACTTGTCACTCAATAAGGCTTAATTTAGCATACATAGTATACATACAAATACATACATACATAATTACAAACATATATACACACATACATGAATGCATACATATGTATTTATCTCTGCATGGACATAATGCATGAGGTTTATTATATACGTTGTATGTAGCCTCAAAATTTATGCTAAACCAACAACTAAACTCAGTAGTTCCTTCAATATTTTCGAAACTATGTAAATATAAAGTTTTATACGTGGTGCAAAATCTCCAAAGTTACATGTCCTACCAATCAGAAGTGCCCCTTTAGAATCAGGTTTCTTGGAACAGACAGACAGAAACATAAACATAACGTTTTGTATGGCCCTGTGGCATTCTGACAAAATGGCCCTGAAAAGAATATAACAGGGAGTATGAGGAGAGAATCGTGAATGCAGAAGGAAATTGTTTTTATTGATTTTCATTGGCAGTACAGTTTATAACACGAGGACTAAATTTATGAAATCAGTTTTTGATTTGGCACCGAGAGGGAGGCACCTCTAGAGCTCAAAAAGTTTGGCTCTCATATCCTTGTGATTATTGATTTCTTCATTTCAGGACTGTTTCTGATGCCCCAATGATAAGAAGTAGGACAAAATAAGGGAAATTAGATATTTTAAATGAACAGGAATACTATTACATTTAGAAACATTCTTCATTAAGTACTTAGAATCTCTATCGGTTCTTTTATGTATTGTTAGAATCTTTTCTACACGGTGCTACCCAGTTACAATAAAAATCTGATTTAGAAATGCAGAGATAGATCGCAATATCCTGAGCAAATTCAGATTAATCAGATTGCACTCAGTTTTTTAAAAAATGTTGGAAGTTAGACAGTTAGATGGTGATCATTGTGTCAGTGATTTCTGGTTTTCTGATAACAGTAGCCAAATTTTAGATACCATCTTTAATATAAAAAATAAGTGTAACATACAAATTACATGTGAATCTGGAATTATTTTTAAAATTGTGTCTCTGGATGTTAGAATACTTGAAGAATCCACTGCTACTCTCCCTGGGGTATGGCTCTGTTTCCATTTGTTTTCTGACACATCACTAAACGCAATCATAAAGCAGAGTGTTTCCTAGAGCAGAAGAGATGTGTAGGGAAGTTACATGCCTCACAACATCCTAAAGTCAATACACAAAGTCTCTCTGTATATACACAACCCATTTAACTAAGTGGACTTAATTGGTCATCAGTTCTGATTCAAAGCCAAGGTCAGCTCAGTCAAACCAATAATCAATGCAAAATCAGTAAAAATTTTGCTTTCAATCTGCAGGCTTTGAATATTGTGGTGCTGTAATTATTCCAGAAAAGAAGAAAATAAAATCTCTAATTCCTGTAACACTGAGCTTAAGATTATTGAGTTTTAAAATGATTTTTTAACTATTCTTTTTACTCCTTTTTGCCTTCTTTTATTGTGAAAGACAAATTAATTTCAGTGCATGGAGAGATATTTTTTTCCCTGCCAAAGTCCAGATATATTTTATAATGACCAAAAATAAGTATGATATTATATTTTCTAATAGTTATAGTTTTATGGACATAGTAAGGTAGAATCTGTCAAGGAAAAATAAATGACTAATGGTAGAATAAAAAATTCCAATTGTAATCACTGTATTTTGCATTATTATATCATTATTTAAACACAATATGCATTGTACAATTTAAAATGCAAAACAAGTAAATGAAAAAGACTTTCTGGTCCGTACAATATTGAGACATAAATGTAATGTACCAATCACCACCAAGTAGCTTCTGCTAAAACAGTTTAAAGCTTCTGCACAGCCGAGAATATAGTAAGTAAAGCAAGCAGTCAGCCCTCAGAATGGGAGAAGATATTTGTAGGTTATGTCTCCGACAAAGGTTTCATAACCAGAATCCACAGAGAACTCAAACGTATTAGCAAGAAGAGAACAAGTGATCCCATCTCAGGGTGGGCAAGGGATTTGAAGATAAACTTCTCTGAAGAAGACAGGTGCATGGCCTACAGACATATGAAAAAATACTCATCATACTTAATTATCAGAGAAATGCAAATGAAATCTACTTTGAGATATCATCTAACTTCAGTAAGCTTAGCCCACATCACAAAATCCCAAAACCAGAGATGTTGGTGTGGATGTGGAGAAACAGGAACACTTCTGCACTGCTGGTGGGAATTCAAACTAATATGTTCCTTTTGGAAAGATGTTTGGAGAACACTCCAAGATCTAAAAATACACCTGCCATTCAATCCTACAATTCCTATACTAGATATATATCCAGAAGACCAAAAATCACATTATAACAAAGATATTTGCACCAGAATGTTTATTGTAGCCCAATTCATAATTGCTAAGTCATGGAAGAAGCCCAAGTGCTCATCATCCCACGAATGAATTAATAAATTGTGGTATATGTACACCATGCAATATTATGCAGCCTTAAACAAAGATGGAGACTTCACCTCTTACATGTTTACATGGATGGAGCTGGGACATATTACTCTTAGCAAAGTACCTCAAGAATGGAAGAAAAAGTATCCAATGTACTCAGCCCTACTATGAAACCAATTTATAGCTTTCTTATGAAAGCTATAACCCAATTATAACCCAAGAAGAGGGGAAAGGGGAGAGGGAAGGAAGGGGAGGGGGAAGGATGGGTGGAGGTAGGGTGATTGGTGGGACCACACCTATGGTGCATCTTACAAGGGTATATGTGAAATTTACTAGGTGTAGAATACAAATGTCTAAACACAATAACTAAAAAAATGCTGTGAAGGCTATGTTAACCAGTTTGATGAAAATATTTCAAATTGTATAAAAAAACAGCACATTGTGCGCCATAATTGCATTAATGTACACAGCTATGATTTAATTAAAAAAAAGAAAAGAATGAAAGAAAGAAAAATCACAAATACTCAATCCAGGAGACACCATAAATGATACAAAACATAAATTTGTAAGTAAAACAATGAAACTGCAATTTAAAGTTTTCTTTTAAACTATGCATGCTATAGAATTTCATGTCCCAGAGAAACTAACAAGTTTGTACCAAATTTTAATCACTAAAAAAAAATATTGTGCGTTGAATTATTAGCATTCAATAAATCATGGCTGTTATTAATATCTTCATTGATGTATCATGAAAGTTAATCAAAAATTTCAATCATATGGCTGAGGATTTTATGCTTTGAAAATAAAACAAAAATTACTAATTAAAATTAATAAGCAGATTAAAAGAAAAAATTATATTCTGCCCTTCAAATATATTGAAATTGAATTATTTTTAGACTTTGGAGATGGTAAGAAATGATTGCGCTTGTATTTAAAACTTAAAGTATATAGAAAGTATTAAACATATACACAGAAGTAACCTAAGTTGATGGAAAAGACTTGGTGAATTAAGCTTTGGCAGATGTCCAATAACAAAACCTGAAAACTGTCCTCTCCGGGGGCCATAATTAAGTATGTGGCCACTAAGGGCCATCCAAACAATATGGCAATACACAAGACAAAAGCATTTAAGAATCTAACTGGGTACTGTGAGCTCTTTGGAGATGTAAGGAATGGGTTTGTTTGAAAATTAATGCTAGCCAAAGTATAATTAAGAGACCCCAAATACATTAAATGTTGGTGAGTGGGCTCTTTGGCATTTAAATATTAAGGCAAGTAAATTATCATATTAGAAAGAGATCGATTTTCATAACCAAGATTGGGGACAACGTATCAACAAAAAATCTTTATTTTACTGGCTTATATGAGCAAAGGGAAAATGAGCTTATAATCAGACATAGATTATTTATTCTTTATCAGGTTTAGCCAAATGTAAACCAATTTGTATATAAAGATAAAAGCTCCTCCTAAAGGAAATCATAACTTCTCTCTATTTTTTTAATTTCAAAATATTCAGGCTGTACAAATGTTTTTTACCACGCTGTTAGCTTTTATAATGCTATGTCAGGGCCATTAGTGTGCCTATCATGTCCACTGTACCTAATAAGTACGGTTTTTGCCTCTCTCTTCTGACCCCCTTCCTCCGCCTTAATTTACAATGACTTCGACTTCTCTCTGTGCCCACGTGTACTCACTGGCTACTTACAAACTTAGAGAGCACATGTGGTATTTGTTTTTCCATTTCTGGGATACTTCACTTAGGATAAAAGTCTCCAGTTCCATCCAAATTATTGCAAAAGACATTAATTCATTCTTCTTTATGCCTAAGCAGTGCATTTTCTTCGCTCGATGTCTAAAAACATATACTGTTTATTATTCAGAAAGACGGCATCAGACTGATCCAAACCCTCGTTATGCTTCAATAATGGTTTTGCCTCAATATTGATCAATCTTTCCAACTTATAGAAGAAATCTCGAGTTAATGAGTGATCACTAAGGTTGCTTTCATGCTAATAATTACATAAGTAATAAAATAACATTTATTTAGTAAAAATACATACAATTTTGATTACATTTATGTAAATCTATGGAGATAATAAAACATTCTCTCAATTTTAATTTCTTTGGGTTATTACAAACATAGAATTGAATTTGGACATATTTTACTCGACTATCCTTCGATAAATAAAAATTATTTTTTACCCCAGAATATTTTACAAGTAGAAATGTACATCTAACTCAAATTGTGAATTATATTATTTTACTATAGTTTAAACAGTTTAACTTGTATAATTTGAAGGCCAATGAAATAACATGCAAATAGATGGAACATAATTATTAGAAGAAACTATTTACACAAATTATGGAGATTTGGAATAAATATCACCAAGTAATCTCAATTGATAGAATTATACCATTATAATTGCCCTGAGTATCACATAGGCCAGAATAACTATTCCCAAAATGATTAAAAAAATAATAGTACAATGTTGCCAGAAAGGTTATTAGGAATAAAAGAGTTCATATTTATATTGTTTTAAGAATATGCTGTTTAAGGCTCCGTGCTTGTAGGTCAGCGGCTAGAGCGCCAGCCACATATACTGGAGCTGGTGGGTTCGAATCCAGCCTGAGCCTGGGCCTGCCAAACAACGACTAAAACCAAAACATAGCTGGGCATTGTGGCAGGCGCCTGTACTTCCAGCTACTTGGGAGGCTGATAGAAGAGAATCTCTTAAGCCCAAGAGTTGGAGGTTGCTGTGAGCTGTGATGCCATGGCCCTCCACCCAGGGTGACAGCTTGAGACTCTGTCTAAAAAAAAAAAAAAAAAAAAAAAAGATATTTTTTTAAGAAGTTTAAGAAGTAGCCAAGTTGAATAGATGCTAACTGCCATCAAGCTCTCATGGAACATTTCTTCTCAGGAAAAAGATTTGCTTCAGAATGGGTTGTCATTTCAAGTTAATTCAAATATAAATAACTATAGACTTTGAAAACCAAATGAAAGCCAGCAAATACAAAAATAATCTTAAGGAATAATGGTATGAAGTCAAGATAAATATCACAATTTTCAAAAGTAAATGCTAAGGGAGAAACTTGGAATGTTTCCTAAGCATCAAATTTCTCTGTAAAAGGGAAAAAGCTGCTTCAATTTCTGTTCAGTCTTGTGCTAGGACCTAAGTCTTTCACCCAAAGTGGAACAATGGGTTTTAGATTTGCAGTCAGTTACATGTGGAGTGAGTGTCAGCCCATAAATGGCTTCACAATTCTGTATTTCTCTGTCTCTGTGAATTCTTCTACTTGGCTCTATTCATTCTGTTGTTCCCCTTTCCAATGACTGTATTGAGAGTCCCCTACTCAAAGATGCCAGTATTATCTGAAGCACATGTGTCTGTATGAAAGAGTATTTATTAGGTTTGTGACTAGATTGTCAACAGTTAGTGTGAAAGGCTGCCAGGCAATTAACTTTCATTCAGTATTTCTAAAAGTATTACCTGCATTGTGAGAAGGTCTTTTGCCTCCTTAATTAAATGAGCAGTCAAATCATATGTATTTGTCCTCAGGAGGCTCATTCAAATAAAGTGATAAAAATTTAGGAAATCATCTTTGTAACAGAATGTCATATATATTATTTAATTTTCAGGTAAACTAACTAAATGAAAACTAATTGTCTGTTAAGGGTATTAGGTTTGGGGTTAAATTTTGCTTTGCTGGACTAGTATTTATAAGTTAATCTTTAAGAAATAAAGTAAAAGTGCTTAAACAACCATCAACATTATTCACGGTGAACTTCACAGAAACACCCTGAGAATATTTACAAAATGCTTTAAAACTAAGAAAACACTAAAAGCTCTTTAAGTGAAATACATAAAGGTATCACGCAAACCCTTACCACAGATCCTAGTCTTGGAATTAATTAGTGGAAGTTTTTAATTGGTGGTTTAGTTTTGCTGGGTGCTTATTTGCCTTTTATTTTCATTTTTATTTTTTGAGACAGAGTCTCACTTTGTAGAGCGCAGTGTATCACAGCTCACAGCCACCTCAAACTCTTGGGCTCAAGTGATTCTCTTGCCTCAGCCTCCTGAGTACCTGGGACTGACTACAGGCACTGGCCACAATGCCCAGCTTTTTTTTTTTTATGAGACTGGGTCTCGCTCTTGCTCCGGCTGGTCTTGAAATCCTGAGCTCAGGCAACCCACCTGCCTTGGCTCCCAGAATGCTAGGATTATAGGTGTGAGCCACCGTCCCCAGCCTTTTCTTTGTCTTTTATGTATTTATTTTTGGGGGGCTATGTCATAGCAAACCAAATTTTTCTTTAGTGCTACTAAATAAAATTATTTCAATGCTGCAAATTCTTGTTTCATATCAGATTCTTGTTCAGAATCACATTGTGTTCAGTGTTCAAAAGCTATTTCTACATAATTGGATATGTAAATCCTAAGAAGGCCCTGAGCACACATTTGGCAGATTTTGTTCTTCTTTGAACGCTATGCTTTCTGTAATTCTGAAGGCACTTTGAAAATTTACATTTTTCAGGTACAAAATGTACCTGACAATTTAGCCAATATTGGTCTCTCCTTTAAGAAGATAAGAATTTCATAAGGTGGCTTGGCGCAGTGGCTCACGCCTGTAATTCTAGCCTTCTGGGAGGCCAACGCAGGTGCATTGCTTGAGCTAAGGAGTTCAAGAGCAACCTAAGCAAAAGTGAGACCCCCATCTCTACTAAAAAATAGAAAAACTGAGGTAAGAGGATCTCTTGAGCCCAAGAGTTGAAGGTTGCTGTGAGTTATGACGCCATGGCACTCTACCCAGCATGACAGCTTGAAATTCTGTATCAATAAAAAGAAAGAAAGGAAGGAAGAAAGGAAAGAGGTAAGTAAGGAAGGGAGGGAGGGAGGGAGGGAATCTTGTAATGCTATTTCATCAGTTTAGCACTCTAACCGCGCTGCCTATATTCAGTAGGGGCTAAGTGAGCCATTCCTAAAGTAAGTGTTGGACGGATAAAATACCTGGTTGTAGTGATGGAGACATACATGGATGAATTTAAAAACATGACTTTTTCAGCTAAGAATTTTTCTAAACCTGGTAATATTTTTAAACAATATGTGTAGTTGTTTTTCCCCTTTATAATCACACTTCTTTTGTTGGCCCCTAAAGGGTGTACCTAGACTTGATTTTCTTTTTTTTTTTTTTTTTTTTTTTTAATTAAAAAAAATATGTTTACATTTATATGATAATTTTACAATTGTATTCATTTTTTTTATGAAAGTATTTTATGTCTTTCAATTGAATGCTATTACTCTGTTTCAACCTATGTATTGGGGATTGGGGTTTTGGGTGAAGTGGGAGGGGGGAGGGGGG
>CAUYPK010000611.1:0-46829 GCA_963574355.1 Loris lydekkerianus | reverse complement strand
ATATCTTCCCTCTTCAAAATAAGAATTAAACTTCTTCATAAAGAACATCCTCTACTCTGGAGGCTGAGGCAAGAGAATCGCTTAAGCCCAGGAGCTGGAGGTTGCTGTGAGCTGTGTGATGCCACAGCACTCTACCAAAGGACCATAAAGTGAGACTGTGTCTCTATAAAAAAAAAAAAAAAAAAAAAAAGTGAGTGAGTGCATTAACATATGAATAAATGTAGTTCTTCCTCCACTTGGGCAAGGTTACCAGGTCTTTAACAGTTTTTGTCTCTGATTAGGGTGTGTGCTCCCTACTCAAGGTGAAACCACCCCCAACAAACCATCTCAGGATGCTTAGTTCATGATTTTATTAGAGCCCAGAGGGTGTGTCCTGAAAAAGGCAGTCTGTTCCTGGAAATGGGGGTCTGATTTCTGAGCTCACCTGGGCCTAGACAATGGGGAGCTCCCTGTTCAGCCCTGAGTGGTGGAATCCTTTATCACTTATGAATTGAGCTATAATTACCATTTCTCTTCCTCCTCCTTAAATTAGGCTAGCCACTGGACCTCGACGCAGGCATTCTCTCTTTGGGATACCATACCCTCTCTCTTCTCTCTCTTTCCCACACTCTTCCCTTCTTTCATTTCTTCTTTCTTCCTAAGAAGATAGTCTATACTTTTATATTCTAATCTTCTCTAGAGAAATTGTTTTTTAAGAAAAATTCTTATATTGTCCCACACAGAGTACTTACTGAGCTTCCCACCCTAACAAACTGTTTTATTTTTTAAGTTAGCAATAGTAAGCAAACCAGAAAAATATCTCTGTTCTCTTAAGAGAAACTAATTTATAACTTTTAAATAAATATATTTAATGTTATATAATGGCAGAGAGTAAGAAATAGTATGAATAAAATAAAGGCGCCAGTAGCACAGTGGTTACTGCGCCAGTCACATACACTGAAACTGGCCAGTTCAAACCCAGCCCAGGCCAGCTAAAACAACAATGACAACTGCAACAATAAATAGCTGGGCATTATGGCGGGCACCTGTAGTCCCAGCTACTTGGGAGGCTGAGGCAAGAGACTTGCTTGAGCCCAGGAGTTGGAAGTTGCTGTGAGCTGAAATGTCACAGCACTCTACCCGGGGCAACAGCTTGAGGCTCTGTCTCAAAAAAAAAAAAAAAAAAAAAAGTGACATTGTAGTTGAGACATAAATGAAATGCAGGGGGAAACCATGGAAATATCTGGTTTCAAACAAAGAACAAGAAGCACAGAATATTAATACACTTCTCCACAGTAGTGTGTGCATCAGGAGGCTGGCTGGGGTCAGCCAATGGAGTCGGACAATATAGACCATATAAACTGTTAATAGTTTGTTTATATTCTACCAGATTTTCCCCATGAGTTTGCATATGTGAATGCATGTATACAAATAAAATGTTTCCTTTTTCAACATGAAAGGCATAATATACTATATTGTAAAACTTGCTTTTCTTCCCTTAATAATACAGAGGTCTTCTGTCAGGTAAAAATGTTTACTTCTACTTATTTTTAATTGCCCCATAGAACTCCACATCATGGATATATGATAGCTTATTAATTCATTGCCCACTTGAAGACATTTAGATTTTTTTGGTTGGTTGTTTGGTTTTAGAGATGGGGTCTTGCTCTGTCACCCAGATTGAAATGCAGTAGCACAATCGGAGCTCACTGTAGCCTCAAACTCTAGGGCTTGAGTGATCCTCCCACCTGAGCCACCCTAGTAAGAGGGACTACAGGCATATGCCACCACTCTGGCTAAGTCATCTAGTTTGTTTCTGACTTTTTGCTATTACAAATAATGCTGTAGTGTATACCCTTGAACACATTATCTTTGTGCATGTGTGGATTTCCTAAGGACTCAGATATATAGAAGTGTTGTGGTGTAGGAGGGAGATGCACCACAGGGGACTGAGAGTTCCCTAGGCCAGGCTCTCCCCAAACACCAGAGGTCCAGGAGCAAAGACAGGAATGACATGAGAAATTCACATGCAGAATTTGCAATGAAATAATTTGACGAGGTCTGAGAGATGAACACTGTATCAGACTGTAGTGAAGAAGATAAGTGCCAACTGGAACTGAAATCTCAGGAGCCTTTTATTAGAATTTTGGGGCATATGTGTTGAAGGGAAGTCCCAGGGAAACTTGCTCTTTTCCCTTAGGTTGGTTCGCTGAAAAGATCAACTCACAGTTATAGTAGATTAATAAGAGAAAGGTTTATTTCCAAATACCATGCACATGGGGGGAACCACAAGAATGATTCCTCGAAGTTTCAGTGATAGTGGCTTTTTTTTTTTTTTTTTTTGCAGTTTTTTGGCCTGGGCTGTGTTCAGGCCCACCCCACCCCCCCCACCCCCACCCCCACCCCCCCCACCCCCACCCCCACCCCCGGCATATGGGGCTGGCGCCCTACTCCTTTGAGCCACAGGTGCCACCCTCAGTGATAGTGACTTTTAAAGAGGCCTTTTAGAAGAGAGGAGGGAGAGAAACTGGTAAGTATACTTGCAGCTAAGGGAATGGGTAAATGGAGGGAAATAGATTGATTAGTAAATTAGCCTGAAAGACAGGTATCATGCTTCAAATAACCTTAGGGCCAGGTCTATTAGCATGTGATAAGGAGTCCAGAAGTCCCTTTTCTGATTCTAAATCAGGTTACTCAGGTTTTACAGAGGAGAGGCCAGGTGCTTTTTAATCAAAAATGGCTTTTTCAGGCTGGGCACCTATAGCTCAAGAGGCTAGGGTGCCAGAGCTGAGCTGGTGAATTTGAATCCAGTCCAGGCCTGCCAAACAACAATGACAACTACAACCAAAAAATAGCTGGGCGTTGTGGTGGGCACCTATAGTCCCAGCTACTTGGGAGGCTGAGGCAAGAGAATTGCTTAAGCCCAAGAATTTAAGGTTGCTATGAGCTGTGACTTCACAGCACTCTACTGAGGGCAACATAATGAGACTCTGTCTCAAAAAAAAAGAAAATATTCTTTATACCAAGGAATCATATTTTGGTGTGGAATTTCCTTAGCTCCTTCAGTGTACAGAATGAAGAAGTAAAGAAGCAATAGTCTCATGACTCAAATCATGTGGGTGGTCTTTTGATTATGAAAAAGATCATCAGGGTAAAAGACAATAAGATACCAAGTCATAGAAATAAGCAGTTTTTGTAATGCTTTATAGAAAACCAAAGTAAAGTAACTGCTTATTTCTGATATAGTCAGTTTTTTCAGAATTTCAAAATTAGGAAAGTATCCTGGAATGCTATATTTAAAGCAGTCAAATGTTGTAAAGCATTAAAACAAAAGGAATAGATCACCTAAATCCTAGTACTTTACAAAAACAACTATATACTCTAAAATTTCCCTTGTCAGAATCTACTTAATCAGGTTCAAAAATTAGTGGCATCTAACCATTATTAAAGTAAAGTACTAAAATATCTAAATGTAAGCTAAGTAGACAAGCCAGAAAATTTTTGCTTTCAGAATTATTCTTACTCATAAAGCTAAAAAGATATATTTTAATAATGATCTTCTCAGCAAAAACTTGTCACAGAAAAAAAAAGAGTTATTATTAAGTGTTTCTTTTAGTTAAGAAAGGAAAAACTGATACTCTAATGCAGGGTTCTGTAAGACCTAAACAATTATTGTTATAACTTTCATTTCTTTTCTGTAAGATAAATTAAGCTGAAAACTGAAGTTGTAGCTTTGAAAAGCAGTTTGCCTCTTTGGACTGCCATCTAGTGTTAAATTAAGGAATATATTAGCTTTTTACTTTTTTCTTTTGTAAAGTTTTATATTTAGAATATGGCAGTCTTTTTTTTTTTTTCTTAGAGACAGAGTCTCACTTTATCATCCTCTGTAGACATCACAGCTCACAGCAACCTCAAACTCTTGAGCTTAAGCATTTCTCTTGCCTCAGCCCCCCAAGTAGCTAGGACTATAGGTGCCCACCACAACACCTGGCTATTTTTTTGTTGTAGTTGTCATTATTGTTTGGCAGGTCCAGGACCGAGTTGGAACCTGCCAGCCCCATGGTAAGTGGCCAGTGCCCTAGCCACTGAGCTATAGGCACCGAGCCTCAGTTAACAGTATTTTTAAGTTTCTAGTTTTTTTATTTTTTTAATTTTAATTTTTAATTTCAGCTTGCTTGTTCATTCTTCTTTGTTTGAAGTACTCTTTCTTTTTTATTCATTTTCTTCTTCCTCTGGTGGTGCTCTTTCCCATTGTCTCCCCAGTAGTTGGGACTACAGACGCCCACCACAACATCTGCTGTTTTTGATCTTGTTAGTAGAGACGGGGTCTTACTCTGGCTCACTGTTGCTCATACTGGTCTCAAATCTCTGAGCTCAGACAATCCACCCGCCTAGGCCTCCCACAGCACTGGTACTACGGGCATGAGCCACCACGCCCGGCCAAGTTTCCAGTTTTGACATTCTTCTGGATGTGGGTTCTAGAAGGAGTGACTTAGTATTAACCATACAAGGTCTGTTGTAAACTAAATTTCTCCAAGCTTAACCTACTTGTAGCTATGAAGTTGTTCCTTCTTTCATTCATTTTTTCATTATTTATTTAACAAACATTCAGTAAGCACCCAGTAAATGAAAGGCACGATTATAAGCCCTAAATATGCAGCAGTGAAGAAAACAAACTATAATAAAACCAATGACTGCATCTGCTAACAAAGGATCTCTATGGCCAATCCCTTAAAGCATTTTGGGATTCCCAAATTGGTGTGAGACATGCACTCCCATTGTTTGTGTGTGGCTGTTGGCCAAGCATGGTCTGCGATCCTCACAGAGAATGGGCCTCTGCCTCGCAGGCCATGTGCAGTAATGCTGCTTGTGCTTCTAAGGAGTTACACGGTTTAATGGAATAGTTCTTATACATTTTAGTAATACTAATTCTCTAAGACATAAGATAGAGACAGGCTTCTGTTCAACTCTCAGTCTTTACATAGAGGGCTACCCCTATTTTATTCTTGTGCTAATGAAGAATTCATTTAATCTCATCAGAATTTATTAAAATATTTCCTTCATCTGTTAAATAATGGATTTAGATGAGTTTTAGATCACTGCTGAGTCTAAATGACAATATGGTTCTAAATATCATTAATGGGCAACAGAGAACCAATGAGATTTAAGAAGCTACTAAGTCATAATAGTTATTTTAATATTAGTAAAAAATAAATTATGCAACAGAGTGAAATTCAGTTGTAAAATTCAAAATGAGGTAAGTTCACCAGATCTTAAAATAATTATTTTAGTCTTTACTGAATAGTATGACTATACTACTGATGTCATTCTTATCTTCAAAATGAAGTTAAGGAAAACTTTAAGTTCCATAATGTTGAGAAACATAACATGCATGTTGTTAAATGTGTAGTTTTTTTTCATTCCTTGATTACAATTATGTGTGCATTTAAAGAGTAGAAAGTTAGAGGTCCCCAATTAAGATGAACTTCCAACTCTAAGAAAAAAAGGTCAGAAATGTCACTTCCTAAGACTGAAGTTAACAAAATCCATATATCATACAGAAGATTAAATATTGAAGGAGGATTTCCTGAAAGTCAGTTTCCACCACATGATTTCTAAGTACCTCACTGGTGAACATAAAAGTATTTCTTTATGTCCTAGGAAGGAAGCAAGAAAAAAGTTTATCAGCCTAGCTCTGTGGCTCATGCCTGTAATCCTAGCACTCTAGGAGGCCAAGGAGGGAGAATCACTGAGGTCAGCCTGAGCAAGGGTGAGACCCCATCTCTATAAAAAAGAGAAAAAATTAGCTGGGTATGTTGGTACTTGCCTATAGTCCCACCTACTCAGGAGGCTGAGGCAGGGAGATCACTTGAACCCAAGAGTTGAAGGTTCTGATTTTTATTAAGAGGTCAAATAGGAAAAAAAGAGAGAGAGAGAGAGAGATGTTAAATAGGGGGGAAGCAACACAATAAAGCAATAGGGCTCCTCATCTCCTTCAAATCTTGCCCTCTCATAGTGGCAAAAGGAATCTACTTAAAACTTAAATTCAATCATATTACAATTTTGCCTTTAAAATCTGACCATGATTCTGATCACCTAGAAGATCAAGTCCAAGCTCAGTTCTGTTTTATCCAACCTTTATATAGATGTCACATTTCTAGTATTAGAAGCATGAATGGATCATTCCCTTCGTGCATCATGGTGAGTAATCAATAACTATGTTATTTCTTCCCCCATTGCCTTTGATCACAATGTCCCTTCTCTTTGTAAAGCTTCCTCCTTTTTCCTATTGCCTCTGCTATTGCCATCTGCTTTGCTAATAACATCTTTTATGACTTGGCTCAGAAGTCCTTTCCATCAATAAGCCTTTCCTGACACCACAGGCTGGAATAGGTAGCCCTGCTTTGGACTCTTCAAATATTTGGTTCATATCTCCATTAGTGCTCTTTCCACATTGTATAATTACCTAAGCTTATGCTTTGAGGTCTTTGAAGGCTCTTCAATTTTTTACCTCTAGCAAATAGCTTGGTGACAAGCATATTGTAAACACTCAATTGATAATAGTTCAATTAATAAATCTAATTTGTCAATATATATTCACCAAATATTTACTGAGTATCTACTAAATGCCAAGCCTCCTTGCTCAGGATCAAAACAGATAATGATATGAAACTAGTAGATGAACAACTACATGCCCACAGGAGAGAAGAACACAATTAAATTCAAGAAGGGAGGAGGAGGAAGGAGAAGGAAGAGGGTTTGGTAAGCTGTCACCTAACACACAGACATGTTGGAGTATATGGCACACCTCCTGGGTGAAGGAATCAACTACAACTTAGACTTTACCTAACAAATCAAATGCAAATGATGTAACCTAATCATATGCACCCTTATATTAATCTGACATAAAAAACAAACAAACAAACAAAAAAAACAGATAAAATCCTTGCCTTCGGCTCGGAGCTTGTGGCTCAAGCAGCTAAGGCACCAGCCACATACACCTGAGCTGGCAGGTTCGAATCCAGCCCAGCCCGCCAAACAATAATGGCGGCTGCAACCAAAAAACAGCCGGGCATTGTGGTGGGCACCTGTAGTCCCAGCTACTTGGAAGGCGGAGGCAGGAGAATCGCTTGAGCCCAGGAGTTGGAGGTTGCTGTGAGCTGTGATGCCACGGCACTACTACCCAGGGCAACAGCTTGAGGCTCTGTCTCCCAAAAATAAATAAATTAAAAAAAAAAAAAATCCTTGCCTTCATGTCTTCAAACTATAAAAAGACAATTATATTTAATTTTCTCTTGCTGTTAAAATACTATATATTTAGTAGCTTAAAACAACTCGAATGTATTAGGTCACAGTTCTTTTGGTCAGAAGTGAAGGTAAATTGGTCTCACAAGGCTGAAATCAAGGTGAAAGCAGACTTGGGCTTTTACTTGGTGGCTGCGGAGAAGAATATACTTTTAAGATTATTTAGCTTCTTGGCAAAATTAAGTTCCGTGAGGCTTTAGTGCTACTATATCATTTCCTCACAGGCTGTCTGCTAGGCGTCTCTCCCCTGTCTTCTTAATACCACCTATATTCCCTGTCAAATTGCTCCTCAGCCCCCATCTGGAATCTCTCTGACTTTCCTCCTGCCACATTTCTTTCTTTCTTTTTTCTTTTTTGAGATAGAGCCAAGAGCTGTCGCCCTGGATAGAGTGCCATGGCATCACAGCTCACAGCAACCTCCAACTCCTGGGCTCAAGCGATTCTCCTGCCTGCACCTCCCAAGTAGCTGTGACTACAGGTGCCTGCCATAATGCCCAGCTATTTTTTTGCAGCCATCATTGTTATTTGGCGGCCCTGGCTGGATTCGAACCTGCCAGCTCAGGCGTATGTGGCTGGTGCCTTAGCCACTTGAGCCACAGGTGCCAAGCCATCCTGCCACATTTCTACTACTTCTAAGGGCTCATGTGATTATACTGGAGCGACACAAATAATCCAGGAAAGGTTTGCTTTCTTAAAATCTATAATCTTTTGTTTTTTGCAGTTTTTGGCCAGGGCTGGGTTTGAACCCTCCACCTCTGGCATGTGGGGCCGGTGCCCTACTCCTTTGAGCCACAGGCGCCACCCAAAAAATCCATAATCTTAATTATATCCACAAGTCACTTTTGCCATAAAACATAACAGATTCCAAGGATTAGGGCATGAATGCTTCTTAGGAAGCCATCATTTTGCCTACAATGGTGACTATTGCAGAATTATTTTCTGGCAGATCCCTCACTTGGTTTATTTGAAGAAGTATCATACACCAATATGGATAAATTTATTTTGGCTATAACATTAAGTTCTGTTTGAACAATAAAGAGACTAGAAGTTCTTTGAAGAAGTTATTATGAACCGGGCCTTAATAGTTCCTATATAGAAAGAGTGACTATATATATAGAAGAGGGAGAGATCTAAAATAGATAAAGAAATTACTACTAAAGCTCATAAATTGAATAAGAGCAAGTAAGTTATACCAGGACAATGTGGACATACCTTTGACCTAGTTGGAGAAGAATATAGGGTTGCACAATTACTATATTTACTCTTATTTCAAGTATGGATGTTTTCCTGAAGGCATTAGTCTTCTGTTAATAATACAAAGGATAATGTCCTATTTTACACATTCCTAAATTTCTTTTGTTTGAAATTAAATTCTCTTTTCCATCAAAGGTTTGTCTAACATTGAAAGAATCATATATGCATTTTCCATTTTCACTTATTAAAATAATAATCTAAATAAAATTAAAATCAATTCTATAATTCAGAATTTTAAAGAGTCTACTATTTGGGGGGCATTATGCTAGATCCAGAAGATATAAATATAGTTCCATTACACTTCCTGCCTGTAGGAAACTTGCAGGCATATAATCAAATAAATTATAATACTGTGCAGCAAGAAGCAGGCACAGGTGGAAGGAATGATTTACTCTCTGAAGTAATGAAGTAAGATTTTCCTGGTTGAAGGACAAATAAATCTTTAAGAGGACAGGGTGGAAGGGATGCTGAACCAACAGCATGAGGAAGTATGAAAAGGCATAGGGTACTTGGGGATAAAAGTGTGGCTGGAAGGTAAAGAGCACTGGCAAGCAGTCACACAGTTAAGGCAGGAAGGACGAACGATAGGTCAAAGCCTATCATGCCATAGGATTTGTTCCATGCAGATAATAAATCAGGGGAAACACATGATGGGACTTGCATTTTCAAAAGATTACCATGCCTGCACAAAAGAGACCAACTGGGTCAGAGGTCAGTTACAGGCTGGAAAACCAGTTTTAGAGGAGTCTGAAGAGTGAGGGTGGAAGCCTAAACAGAAGCAATTGAAATGAGAATGTAGAGCAGAGGGAAGATTCCAGAGCTTCTGCAGCAAGATCATCAGACCTCATGACTGATTAAAGGTATAGTGGGCACCAGGGAGAGAAGAAGAGCAAAGTCAGGAGGGATTGAGGGTTTCTTGAAAATTTCTGTCATGGGAAGGAAATTTGGATATGTTATAACATCTGACTAAATTAGGGAATGAAGGAACACAGGAGAGAGGGTATGGTGAGATTCTCTCCTCCATCAAACTTTAGTTTGGCTTCCTTGAGCCCTTTTCTCCACTAGCCCTGTTTACGCCCTTATCTTAGTCCTGCTGAATCCAGTTTCAGCAAGAATCCAGCTAAGTCAGTGTAGAGAGACACTCCCGACTTTGATAACTGATCACTTCCACCTGCCTTCAGTGGATCTTGTTAAGGAAACACTGTCTCCTGCCCTCAATGTCACTTCTTAGTAATTTTCCATGCACTGACCCTTCAGTCTGTCTGTTGGCTATAAATCCCTTAGAACTTGAAGTTGATCTCTCTGCTCTATGGCAATAATCTTGATACCTATTGTGATAGTCTTGAATGGTCTTCCTTGCCGTTTTAACAAGTGTCAGAATAATTTTTTCTTTGAACAACAGAAATATTTCTCAAGAACTAACGTTACTTCCATATTTCTCTAACGTTTGACTTGTACATATTTCTTGTAACTATCGTATAGCTACGTAACATGTCTGGCTTATGCACTGCTGGCATTATGATGTACCCAATTCAGCTTACTTGTGTCCAACAGCCTAGGAAGCAGGCTTCCCTCCTTAATTTTTAAAAAATAATACTGTCAGTCTAACATTCACTACGAGTAGCAGCTCATACCATTCCATTTCTTAAGGATTTGACAATAATCTTTTTTTTTTTTTTTTTGAGACGGAGTCTCACTATGTCGCCCTCAGTAGAGTGCTCTGGCTGTCCCAGCTCATAGCAACCCCAAATTCTTCGGCGAAAGCCATTCTCTTGCCTCAGCCTCCCAAGTAGCTGGGACTAAGGGCGCCCGCCACAATGCCCGGCTATTTTTTGTTTCAGTTGTCATTGTTGCTTAGTTGGCCCCGGGCCGGCTTGAATCGCCAGCTTCGGTGTATGTGGCTGGCGCCCTAACCACTGTGCTACAGACGCTGAGCCCAGGACTTGACAATAATCTTACACAGGCTAAATCATTGACACCCAGGAGGTGAGGGTGGAGTTTAACAATCCTGGTAACATTTTGAGATTCAAAAGTAGTTGAGACTACTTTTCTATTTTCCGTCCTGACCTCAACTTAATTGCAAGATCGCTTTGAGAGAGTAAGGGCTGTTGCAACAATCCAAATTCACTATTATAGCATTAAAGGAATGGTAGGGCTGTGTTGTAAAAAAAACTATTTTTTTAACAGACACTGAAATACGAAGGTCATAGAATTGTCATGTGTCCCAATG
This sequence comes from Loris lydekkerianus, assembly GCA_963574355.1. Taxonomy (NCBI): domain Eukaryota; kingdom Metazoa; phylum Chordata; class Mammalia; order Primates; family Lorisidae; genus Loris; species Loris lydekkerianus. Next base: position 36,061 of record CAUYPK010000611.1, on the reverse strand, counting down.
TGTTTTTTTCCCAACCTTCGAAAAATGCGAAAACCATCCTTAGCTCAGAAATGTACAAAAACATGCTGTGGGTTGTGGTTTGCTGACCTGATAGAATTTGATAGAATTTGCTGTCAGAATTTGATCATTTGTGCGGCAGTATATGCTTATTTACTATACTGTAATAGTATGAAAGCGCTTCTGAGTAACATTTAGTCAGGGTGAACATGACAGCAAGGAGACGTCACTGTGAAAGGTGACACCACCGTGGTAGAGAGAGACCCGGGGACGGGGCCGGGCTGCTCACCACCTTCCAGGTAGCGGGTAACGCAGCCTGCAGTTCTGAGGACAGGGCCTTCAGGGACGTGGAGATGGAGGTATAGCTGTGCTGAAAAGGGCTGGCAGCCCGCTAACAAGAAAGCCCCGCCTCTGCTCTGAGGTCTGGCCCACGGAGCAACACACCTTTCCCAGCACAGCCCAAATGCCCAGCAAGACCCCTGCCCCGCTACCAAGCCACGTCTCTCCCGCAGCCGCAGGCGCGTGCACGCACGCTCGTCACTCCCGGCCTCCCGCCCTGAGCTCTGTCATGCGCTATTGTGCTTGCCTGGGGAGAGGAGGGAGCGGCGACTGACCCGGAGGTAGATACCTGAGCGAGGAGAGACCGCACGCAGGCAGGCGGTAGACGCCAACGGGCCGTGCGTCACTTCCGCTGGGGCGGGGCGGGCCGAAGGGGCGGTGCCCTGGCTGCTGCCCCAGTGTTTGTGGTGGAAGCTCAGCTGATGCAGGCCATCCCGAGTGGACGTCAATGCTGGGAAGGAGCCAGTCGCCACTGCCGCCCCAGTGACTGCGGCCTGCATCCCGGTAAGTGGCCGAGAGGGAACAGGGTCGGGACGGAAGGAGGCTTGCTTATCACTGCGGACACTTGCCCGGTTCTCTGGGTCTTCCTGTCTTCTGAGGGTACTTTCAGAGTAAGAGGGTGGAGAGACGCCCGGCTTTGGTGAGGTCCCAGGATCGCGGGTCCAAAAAGCCACCGGGCACCGGAAGGAGCCCACGGGTCCTGGGGCTGATTGGTGCACAGCGCCCTCCGCCTCCTGCGCCCCCACGGGTTTTGCGGCCCCAGAATCGCAGACTGTTCTGGTGTCTCTGATGCTGCCCACGATTCCGAGCCTACTTTCCCGGAGTCTGTCCTGCCTTCCTCTGGACTATAGTGATCTCCAACAGTTCACTGGTGACACTCAAAACGGTTTTCCTGTTCTACATAATTCTCGCCTGTTAGTGTGCACCTGGTGGTTCCACTGTTTGGTATTTCTGTTTATCAGCGATTTCTTTTAAACCCTACTCATGTTTGATTCTATCCCTGACTGCTCTTGCTTAAGTTAATTCAGGTGTGTACTTTTTGAAAGGTGAAGGTGTATGAATCATTGTATTGCAGTGCTTCCTATCCCTGTGTCATGTCTATTATGCTGGGAGGAACCTGGTGTCTATGCCTAATATACAGTGATAACTTAAACAAAAAATAGTGACTCCTGGGAAAAACTTAGACGAGGTGTAACATAAGGAACTATCATAAAATGCTATTTCAAGTACTGTTTTTATTTCTAATAACAGTTGCCAATTTTTGAGATTTCAAAAAGGACAAAAGTGTTTTTCATTGTGTTGGGAAAATACCATTGAACAGTGAAATATTAACAATTTTAAAATTTGAGGGTTTTTAGAAAGTGTATTACTGTGAACTGAGAGATTATGCTTTGTGTGAGCAGGTGTATCAATCCCATTATAGCTGTTTTGTTAAATTGCTTATGTAGATTATCACTTTTATTTTATTTATTTATTTATTTTTAGAGACAGAGTCTCACTTTATTGCCCTCCATAGAGTGCAATGAGATCACAGCTCACAGCAACCTCCAACTCCTGGGCTTAGGCGCTCTTGTCTCAGCTTTCCGAGTAGCTGGGACTGCAGGCCCTCACCACAATGCCTGGCTACTATATTTTTGTTGCAGTTTGGCCGGGCCGGGTTAGAACCTGCCACCTTCGGTATATGAGGCCAGCGCTCTACCCACTGAGCCACAGGTGCCACCTTAGCTGTACTTTTAATTCAAAATAAAAAACATACAAAAATATGTTTCAGCAAGAACATATTTTTATTTAGTCATTTTCATTCAAACTTTTTCTTAATGTTGATCTTGTTTCTCTGCAATTTTTTTTTTTTTTTTGTAGAGACAGACTCTCACCTTATCGCCCTCAGTACACTGCCATGACATCACACAGCTCACAGCAATCTCCAACTCTTGAGAACAGGCTATTCTATTGCCTCAGCCTCCAGTGTAGCTGGGACCACAATGCCTGGCTATTTTTTTGTTGCAATTTGGCCGGGACCGGGTTCGAACCCACCACCCTAGGTATATGGGGCTGGCACCCTACCCATTGAGCCACAGGTGCCACCCATTGATCTTGTTTCTCTATTTCTGTATCAGATCTAAATTAAAATCTTCCCATTAGGGTGTTGTTGAATGAAAGGGTCAATTTCACTAGTTTGTTCACTTGTTTCAAGAATAGCTAGTACTTTAAATTTTTCCTCAACTGAGACATGATTTGTGCTGAAGGTACATAATGCTTCACTTGTGGGACATGTATTTGTGAAAAGGTCAGAGTTAAAACTCTTAGCTCTGGCTTGTCATTTCTTAATTCTAATCATTTTCTGCCATCCTCGTGTATTTTATTCTGTTTGTTATCCTCTATTGGTTTCAGTGCCCTGCTTTTGCAAGGGATATCTTTTCTCCTATGCTTTTTTGCTTTCCGGGAGGTCCTCAATTCCTCCGCCTAACCCTCTGGGTGGCACTAACGGCTCTATCCATGTTCTCTCTAAACCAAAGTTTCCATATTTGAAACCCAAGGAATGTTTTAATAGATCTATGAATATCCTGAAATGTCATAGAGAATATGAGGCCTGACACTTAAATTTATGAACTCATCCTAGAAAAAGTACTACATACCTTATTGCTGTATGTCACTATGGTCACGAGATGACCAAGAAGAGTAGTACTTCAATGGTGAAATGATATTCGGCAATGAACAAGGTAGCACTTTTACTAGGACGAGTTTGCGAACTTATTGTCAGATCTGGTACAATGACATATCTGATGGCTAGTCCAGAAAAAGGGTTCCAGAGTTTCATTGAAGAGTGGACTAGGTGCAAGAGTTGGTGCATAGCTTCCCAAGGGGAGTACCGTGAAGGTGACTGTAGTGATACTCAACACTGGGTATATAGCACTTTTTCTAGGATGAGTTCTTTAACTTAATTGTCCAACTTTGTATAGTGTGAATTTGCAAATAAACTTTTTCAAGAAAGAAGAGCGTTGATGAGGTTTTAGGATCCGAAAATATTCAAGTTTCATTACTGTAAACTATTCTTTGATAAATTTACCCAGTCTTAAAGATTTAGCTGTCATTGTGCTTTCAATTTCACGTATAAATCCACAGTGTACGTACATTTCCATCTGAATGTCCCACTGTTACGTCATCCTGTAAATCCAAAAGAAAAAATTCATTTTTCTCTTGTTAAATTGGCCCCTTCCCACTTTCTCAGATTCACAAATGGCATTCTCCATGTATTTCTTCTTTAAAATGTTACAGTTTTCTTGCTATCACTCTTTTGTCTTATTCTTAGCTGTCATCAAGTCCAGTGTTGGTTGTTTTGTTTCTTTGTCACGATTTAAAAATGCTCAGAGTCACCTTTTTCTCCATTCAAGTACTATCACTAGAGTTGCTAGAGTTACGATTTGAGAGTAATTAAACTTGTTGATTTTGTTGATCTTCTCTTTATTTCATAACTTTTGCTTAGTAGTTGCAGTTTCTGATGAAACTTTAGAAATGAAAATCTAGACTTTTCTAAATTTTCATTTTTGAGAGGTCTATTAAAATCTCTTATTATCAAATTGTTTTGTCTTCTTGTAATATACTGTATTTCATTGCCAACTTGATTTATTCATAATTGGTCATATTGGAAAGGAACAATGTAGTGCAAACTCCTTCCATAGGCTCAGGCAGTGATTTTCAACCTGTGTGCCGTGGCACACTAGGATCTTAGGTGTGCCAAGAAATTTTAAAGATCATTAATCGAATTATTTTCTAAAGAAGTTCAAAGCACAGTAAGGATTTTTTTTATTTTTTGTTTTGATCAACATAATTTAAATATGTTGCGGAAGTTTAATTATAGTTTCAAGTGTACTGTGAAAAAAAAGTGTAAAAAAAGATTGGAAAACACTGGTCTAGGGCATTGTTCAGTTTTCTGCCTGAATCTTAAGACCCCTCTTTATCATTTTTCGTTTTCTTTGTCTTCAGCCACCTTGTTATTCTCACTCTTCCTGAGTATACAAAATTCATCTTTATCTCCAAGGTGTTGGTTGCATTTTTCTCTGCCTAGAAAGCTATTTTCTCACTTCTTTTAATAATTTGCTTCCTCATTTCATTTGGGTCTCCACTAAAATGTCAACTCAGTTCTTCTGATCACACCATCTAAAGTAGCACTGTCTGTGTCCTTCTTCCCCCAGCCTCTGCTTTATTTTAATTTATGGGACTTCTCAACATGACTTTATACATTATATTATTTATTTCTTAATAAACTGTCTTGTCCTTCAAGTTCTACAAGATTACCTGAGGTTTAATAAGTAAATAAATCTTTTCTTTTATTATTATATAGTGTCCCCCTTTTGTCCATATTTAAAGCCTTTCCTTTAAATTTACCTGAAAGGACTTTTTACTTTTTGATAGTTAGTATAGGCCTGGTATATTATTTTTACCAGTCCTTTGTTTTCAGCCTTTTTCATTGTTACAGATGTGTTTGTAACTAGAAGACAGCTAGACTTAATTGTGCTCACCCTGTTTACTTTTTGTACAGTTCTCTCTTTGCCTCTTTATTTTTATTCCTTCTGTTATATATTTGAACACTTTAGACCCACTTACTTTTTTTTCTATTTCTAAATCTTGGTTACACAAGTTTCTTTTGGCTGTAATTTGCTGATCTTCTCGGAGATGATAGTTCATTTCCTTGCATGTTTTGTAATCTTTGTGAGTTAATCTTCAGTGGTGGTTGCTTGGTAAGGAAGTCCCATTGCCCTGGGATTTGGAAGTATCCTTACACTGTGGTTTCAGTTGACACTGCAGGGATTCCTTGGGATTTACCAGCTATGACTAGTTTAATTTGCATACAGTCTCCATACCTTAAAGATAGTATTGTAGATCCAAGCCTATGGTTCCTCTTAAACATGTAGATTTCTCACATTTGGTTTTGAACATGGTAGGAGGTATCCCAGTGAAGGAAGGACAGTCCCCAGCCACTTGCCAAGTGGGTTCTTGGCTTTGCAGAAGAAAGAATTCAAGTACGAGCCAACTAGTGACAGCAAGTTTATTGAGACAGACCCTACTCCACAGAAAGAGTAGGGGTCTTCTCCAAAGCAGGAGGGTGACTCCTTATGGGGCAATGTAATATTTTTAAATGTTCAAATTTCTGTTTGGGAAACAGCCCTCGGTGACCAAGATCATCTTGTGGCCGGACCATAAATGTTAATTAAAAACTACTGTCACAGAAACATAAGACAAACAGTTTGTAAGGCTCCTAGTTTAGTAATTCGTCCATTGTTTGGGGGGTAGTGGCTGGGTTGGGGTGAATCTCAGGAAACTTCCTTGTTGGGGTGGTTAGAGTCTGGTATTAGTCAAAGTGTCTGTACTCAGGCTTTCTCTACCTTCCTTTTCTGCCTTGTCCCTACATTAACTTTATTTTTTTAATTTTTAATTTTTTAAATTGACAGATAAAAGGATGTATTATTAATGACTAAGTCTATTTAATTAATGTGTATTAAAACACAGGTATTTTTGTGGGGAGAACACTTTGCATCCGTTCTCTTACCATTTTTCTAGTTGAGCATGGCTTTTTAATTGATGTATAATGTTTGTATGTATTTATGTAGTATATGTGACATTTTGATACATGCATACAGTGTTTAATAATCAAATCAAAGTATTTAGGATATCACCTTGGACATTTGTCATCTCTTTGTGTTGGGAACATTTCAAATCTCTTCTTCTATTCTGAAATACACAATATCTTATTGTTAACTATAGTCATCCTACTGTGTTATCAACCACTAGAACGTATAATTTCACTAATTATTCTGAAATATGTAGTATGCTATTGTGAATTATAGTCATCCTACTGTGCTATCAACCACTAGAACTTATAACTTGTGCTTGGACTTCTGGTGGCTCATGCCTGTTATCTGAGCACTTGGGACACTAAGGTGGGTCTATTGCCTGAGCTCACAGGTTCCAGACAAGACGAAGCCAGAGCGAGACCCTATCTCTAAAAAATAGCCAGGTATTGTAGCGGCCACCTATAGTCCCTGCTATTTAAAAGGCTGAAGTGAAAGGATCACTTGAACCCAAGAGGTTGAGGTTGCTGTGAGCTAAGATGCCATGGAACTCTATCAAGGGTGAACCAGTGAGACTCTCCAAAAATAAATAAATTAATTAATTACCTAGGAATACCTGCTCATTGTAAATAATTTAGACAATAGAAAAGTTAACATTAGAAACCCCTCTCATTCTCTTTGGTCTTATTCCTCAGCTTATAAGACTAAATAAAGATGTGCTTAACCTTTTAGAATCTGTGTGTGTATGTGTCTCCACAGATTTCAACCACATATATGGGTTTTCATTTTATTTTTTTAAATATCTACATATTTATGTATAGTCATGTGTGCATAGTAGTATATAGTATATATAGTACTACAATTTGATTTTTTTTTTTAGAGACAGAGTCTCACTTTGTCGCCCTCAGGGGAGGGCGACACCTCCAACTCTTGGGCTGAGGTGATTCTCTTGCCTTAGCCTCCCGAGTAGCTGAAATTACAGGTGCCCGCCACAATGCCTGGCTATTTTCTTTCTTTTTTTTTTTTTTTTTTTTGGTTACAGTTTGGCCAGGGCTGCGTTCAAACCCGCGACTCTCAGTATATGGGGCCAGTGCCCTACTCACTGAGCCACAGGCACGGCCCTTGTAATTTAAAAGATTTTTTTAGAGTAGGTTAACAGGAAAATTGAGAGGAAGGTACAGAAATTTTCCATATATCCCCTGCTCCCGCACATGCATAGCCACCTCCATTATTGACATCCCCTACCGGAATGGTATAGTTGTTACAAGTGATAAACCTACATTGACACAATAACCCAAAATATGTACTTTACATTTTGGCTCACGCTTGGTGTCATATATTTTGTAGGTTTGAAAAAAAATGTATTACGCTATATATCCATCATTATAATATCATACAGAATATTTTTACTGATCTAAAAATCCTCTTGTGCTATGCGTATTCATTCCTTTCACCTACTGAACTCCCAGGAACCACTGATCTTTTTATTGCCTCCATAGTTTTGCCTTTTCCAGAATTTCATATAGTTGGAATCATACTGCTATGGTGTGAACGTTTATGTCTCCCATAATTCATGTTGAAATCTTAACCTCCAAGGTGATGGAATGAGGAGGTAGGGCCTTGTGGGGGTGATTAGATCATGAGGGTGTACTCTCATGAATGGGATTAAGCGCCCTTCTAAAAGAGGTCCTACATAGCTAGCTAGTACCTTCTAACATGTCAGGACACAGGTAAAAGGCACTCTCAGTGAACCAGAAAGTGGAGCGTCACCAGACGCTGAATATGCTAGTGCCTTGATCTTGGATTTGCCAGCATCAAGAACTGTGAGAAATGCATTTCTGTTGTTTATAAGCCACCCAGTTTATGGTACTTTTGTTATAACAGGCAGAAGTTCTAAAACTTTTAATTGGGTTGTTTTCATATTGTTGAGTTTTAAGAGTTCTTTTTATATTTTGGATACAAAGCCCCTTATTGAGTATTTCTCCCAGTTTCTGCTTTGTCTTCTCCTTCTCTTCACACTGTCACAGAGCAGAAGTTTTTAATTTTAATGAAGTCTGTCTTAATGATTCTTTCTTTCACAAGTGGAGTTTTTGGTGCTGTATCTAAAAAGTCTTTGCTATTCCCCAAGTCATCTAGGCTTTGCCCTTTGTTGTATAGATTTGCATTTTACATGTAGGTTTATGATCCATTTAGAGTTAGCTTTTGTGAAATGTGTAAGGTCTGTGTCTAGATTCGTTTTTGTTTTTTGCATATGGATGTCTAGTCGTTCTAGCAACATGTGTTGTGAAGGCTTATCTTTGCTCTTTTGTCATAGTCGGCTAACTATATTTAATTGGCTCTGTTCTAGGCTTTCTACCTTGTTCTGTTGATCTATGTTTATTTGTTCTTTCACCAATACCACATTGTTTTGATTTCTGTAACTTAATACTAAGCCTTAAAGTCAGGTAGAATCAGTCCTCCAACTTCATTTTTCTCCTTCAATCCTGTGCTAGCTATTTTGGCTCTTTTGGTTCTCTGTTAACTGTGGAATTAGTTTGTTGATACATACAAAATAACTTGCTGAAATTTTGATTAGGATTTTGTTGATCTGTAGATCAATTTGGGAAGAACTGACATTTTGGCACTATTGAGTTTTCTTATCCATAAACATGGAGCATATCTTCACTTATTTAGTTCTTTAATTTCTTTTATTAGAGTTTTATAGTTTTCCTCCTTGTATGTATTTTTTTAGATGTATACTTAAGAACTTCATTTTGGAGGCATATTAATGTAAATGTTACTGTGTTTTGTTGTTGTTGTTGTTTGTTTTTTTTTTTTGAGACAGAGCCTCAAGCTTTCACTATGGGTAGAGAGCTATGGCATCACAGCTCACAGCAACCTCCAACTCCTGGGCTTAAGAGATTCTCCTGCCTCCACCTCCCAAGTGCTGGGACTACAGGCACCCGCCACAATGCCCAGATATTTTTTGGTTGCAGCCGTCATTGTTGTTTGGCAGGCCCAGGCTGGATTTGAACCTGCCAGCTCAGGTGTATGTGGCTGGTGCCTTAATTGCTTGAGACACAGCGCCGAGCCAGTGTTACTGTATTTTAAATTTCAGATATCTCTTGTTCATTGCTGGTGTGTAGGAAAGCGTTTGTGTATTAACCTTGCATTCTATAACCAAGCTATAATTGCAAATTAATTCCAGGAGATTTTCCATTTATTCTTTTGGATTCTCTACATGGGCAATCATGTCATCTGCAAACAAAGATAATTTTATTTCTTCTTTCCCTGGAGTATGTATTTCTTTATTTTTATTTTTTTTTATTTTTGTTTATTTATTTATTTATTTATTTATTTATTTTTGGGGTAGAGACAGAGTCTCACTTTGTCACCCTTGGTAGAGTGCCATGGCGTCACAGCTCACAGCAACCTCTAGCTCTTGGGCTTAGGCGATTCTCTTGTCTCAGCCTCCCAAGTAGCTGGGACTACAGGCACCAGCCACAACGCCTGGGTATTTTTTGTTGCAGTTTGGCCGGGGCCGGGTTTGAACCCGCCACCCTTGGTATATGGGGCCAGTGCCCTACTCATTGAGCCACAGGCGTCCCCCTCTTTATTTATTTTTAAACTTTCATTTTTTAAAATTTTTTTCTTTTCTTTTTTTTTGCTGCTTTTGGCCAGGGCTGGGTTTGAACTCACCACTTCCGGTATATGGGGCCGGTGCCCTACTCCTTTGAGCCACAGGTGCTGCCCCTATTTCTTTATTCTTAAAGTGTGCTTTTTTGTAGACTACATTTTGGGGTCTTAATGTTTTTGACCCATTCTGGCAATTGCTGTCTTTTGATTGGTGAATTTACACAATTGACATTCAACATGATCATTGACATAGTTGGATCAATATCTACCATATTTTTTACTGTTATCCATTTTCTCTGTTCCTATTTTTGTTTTTCACTCTTTTTTGCCTTTTGTGATTTTAATTAGGTATTTTTTATAATTGTTTTTTTTCCATTTTTAACATTATCAGTTATACTTTTTATTTTTTAACTTTTTAAAGTTATTGTAATACACATTTACAACTAATCCAAGTCTACTTTCAAATAGTACTGTACTATTTCATGGGTAATATGAATAGTTTATAATAACAAAGTAAGCCTAATTCCTCTCTCGTTGCATTGCTGTCATTCATTTCACCTATATATAAGTATATATAAGCATATATGAACATAAGTGTACATAATGTAGTACATTGTTGCCATTTTTATTTTGAAAAAACAGATCAATTAAGAATAAGAAGAAAAAGTTCTTATTTCTTATTTTACCTTCACTCATTCCTTTTTTAGTGCTTTTTTTTTTCTTCATGGAGATTTAAGTTTCTAACCTATATTTTTCTTCTCTCTGAAAAAAGAATTTTAACATTTCTTTCAAGGCAGGTCTACTGGTAACAAATTTCCTCAGTTTTTGTTTGAGAAAGTCTTTATTTTCCCTTAGCTTTTGGAGGATAATTTTTCAGAGTACAGAATTCTAGGTAAAGTTTTGTTTTTTTCTAGCTTGTTTGAGGAATTTTTCCTTTGATTTTCCTTTTATTTTGGAGACAGAGCCTCAAGCTGTCACCCTGGGTAGAGTGCTATGGCATCACAGCTCACAGCAACCTCCAACTCCTGGGCTCAAGCGATTCTCCTGCTTCTGCCTCCCAAGTAGCTGGGACTACAGACGCCCACCACAATGCCCGGCTATGTTTTGGTTGTAGCCGTCATTATTGTGTGGCGGGCCCAGGCTGGATTCGAGCTGGCGCTTTAGCCACTTGAGCCACAGGTGTCAAGCCTGATTTTCTATATAGTTTGAGAATGGTGTATGTAAGTACGGGGCGGGGTGTGTGTGTGTGTCTTTTTGGCATTTTTGTTGCTTGGTGTTCTCTGAGCTTTCTGTATATGTGTTTTTGTGTTTGACATTACTGTGGAGAAATTCTTAATCCTTACTATCTTAATGTTCTTTTCTGTTCCTTTCTCTTTTCTCTGAATGGTACATGCATTTCACAGATTTATGCCTTTTGTAGTTGTCTCACATACTTCTGTGATGTTATCTTCAGTCTTTGATTTTTTAGTTTGGAGGTTTTCTGTTCACATATCCTCAAGTTCAGAGCCATTCTTCCTCAGTCGTGTTTTTCCTCGGTCTACTAATAAGCCCATCACAAGCATTCTTCATTTCTGTTACAGTACTTTTGATCTCTAGGATTTCTTTTTTTGTTTGTTTTTGAGACAGAGTCTCACTCCGTTGTTCTTGGTAGAGTGCCATGTTGTCACAGCTCACAGCAGCCTCCAACTCAGGCTTAAGCGATTCTCTTGCCTCAGCCTCCCAAGTAGCTGGGACTACAGCCGCCTGCCACAACACCCAGCTATTCATTATTATCATTATTATTATTATTTTGTTTGTTTGTTTTAGAGACAGTCTCACTCTGTCGCCCTGGGTAGAGTGCTGTGACATCACAGCTCACAGCAACATCCAGCTCTTGGGCTTAGGAGATTCTCTTGCCTCAGCTTCCTGAGTAGCTGGGACTACAGGCGCCCACCACAACGCCTGGCTATTTTTTTTGTTACAGTTTGGCCACGGCCGGGTTCGAACCCGCCATCCTCAATATATGGGGCCAGCACCCTACCCACTGAGCTACAGGCGCTGCCCATGTTCTCTAGGATTTCTTATTGGTTCTTTCTGAGGATTTCCATGTCTTTGCTTACGTTGCGCATCTGTTCTTACACATGTCCACTTTATCCATTAGAGTCCGTGACATATTAATCATAGTTGTTTTAGATTCCCAGTCAGATAATTCCAGCATCCCTTCCTTGTCTGGTTCTGATGTGTACTTTGTCTCTTCAAGTTGTGTTTTATGCCTTTTAATATTCCTTGTAATTTTTTTCTTAGTAGCTGGACTTGGTGTACTAGGTAAAAGAAACTGATGTAAATGGGCCTTCAGTAATGTGGTGGTAAGGTCAGGGAGGAAGGGAAGCTTTCTCTAATTCTGTGATAAGGTTTTAGTCTTTCAGTGAGTCTTTTATGCCTCTGGACTCTTTAACTTCACAAGTGCTTCTTAGTTTTTTCCCCACCCATCTGGGACAAGATAACTATGGCCAGAATTGGGTATTTCCCTTCCTCAAGGTCAATTAGGCTCTGATAAAACCCCAGCAGGTTAGTTTTTTGTTAACTAGTTTCTCCTGAGGGCAGACCTTGTGAGGTAGAACAACATGCCCTGGTGTGTTGGCTTCTCCTCCCCCTGCCATAGAAGCAAGAGGAAATGTTTATCTTATATTTACTGTGAGAACTTGGTAAAGTTATTGGAGGTAAAGCTTGCAAAAGTGTAGGGACTCCACATGACTCAGTCCCTGCAGTTTTTAACTCTCAGACTTTTCCACTGTAAGTCTCCAGCGAGTCATCAATTACCAGGCAAATTTTCAGATCCCAGCACTGGTTCCCATAGAGGTTTCTTTTCTTTTCTTTCCTTTTTTTTTTTTTTTTTTTTTTTTTTTAAAGAGACAGATTGTTACTTTATTACCCTCGGTAGAGTGCCCTGGCGTCACAGCTCATAGCAACCTCCTGGGCTTAGGCGATTCTCTTGCCTCAGCCTCCCATGTAGCTGGGACTATAGGCGCCCACCACACGCCTGGCTATTTTTTGGTTGCAGTTTGGCCAGGGCCTGGTTTGAACCCGCCACCCTTGGTATATGGGGCTGGCACCCTACCCACTGAGCCACAGGTGCTGCCCTCCCATAGAGGTTTCTACTCAGGTAAGCTGTGACTCCTTGTCTTCACCTTATGTGTCTCTCCAGTCTTGGGAACAGCAGTTTGTCTTCTGTCTTCACATCTCTTACAGATCCAACAGAAACTGATTTTTCAGTCTGTTCTGCTTTTACAAAGAGTTGGCCAACATGTAGAGAATTTGTGAAATTTTGTGATGAATATTTTGTAAATAAAAGTACATTTAGCTATAATTCCCCATTTTCCCTATGTATGGTGACTTTAGGGGTGACTTTTGGGACACTGTGGATTATATTATGACTTGTTCATTCCATTGTCTGTATGTACCATACTTTATTTAATGATCTGTTGCTAAAAGACATGTAACATTTTTTAGTATTTGGTTTTCTCAAGCAATGCTGCAGGCAATATTTGTATAAATAACTTTCTACTCTTATGCAAGTATTTCTGTAGGATATATTCTGGCTTTTTTAATTGTTTCAGGTTAATTGAGGGCACAAAGAATTAAGTTACAGTGTTTGCATCTGTAAGGTAAAGTCCCTCTTATAATTGTGTCTCACCCCCAAGAGATGTGCCATGCACCCTAATATTTTGGCTATTAAGTGGCAGTACACCCGTCCCTTTCTCTTCTCCCTTCCCTCTTTCCCCCACCCGCACCTTAAATTGATCTGAGTCTTTCTCTTATGTGGGTATGTATTAGATCATCTACTGGCTTCATAGAGAATTGAGTTCATTGGATTCTTGCTTTTCTGTTCTTGTGATACTTTACTAAGAAGAATGTGTTGTAGGATATATCCTTAATAGTAGAATTGCTGATCAAAGAATATGTGTATTTAAAATTTCATGGGCTACTGTCTAAGTAGCCCTTTGTGTTCTATTTTCCCAGATCATTATCAATAATGGATATTATCAGTTGTTTAAACTTTTACCAATTGGCAGAACAAAATATCATCTGCTTTAATAGGCTATTTTGATACGGTAATGCATGTTTTCATGAATTTGCTGTTTGTATTTTTCTGTCACTGCCTTGTTTATGTCTTTTGCCTGTTTTTTAATTGTGTTACTGTTTACTTTCTTATTTGTATGTATTCTTTTTGTATTGTGGTTGTGAGCCTCTTCTATGTTAGGTGCTACATGTAGTTTCTTTCAGTTTGATTTCTTGGATTTAATGAGCACTTAGTATTAGGTTGTGAAATCCTCACATGGCTATCTCCAGCTCTAGACTAGACGTTCTTTAGTATATTACTTTGCAGGCACTGCATCCAGTGCTGTATCTAATGCAGATTAAGCACCTATATAGATGATTTGTGGTGAATGAAGTATAAGACCTGACCCTTATCCTCAAAGAACCTAAGACTGTTGTCACATAAGCTAGTTAGAAATTTAACTGTAAAGAAGAAGAAATCATTATAGTACCTAAAATGGGAAACTTTCCTAAATTCTTTTCCTACTACTCAATTTCTTTTCTAATTGACTTCTATGCTGAAAGCGAATTATTTTTTATTTGCTTAAAAATGAAATCTGTAGCAACCATAATGGAAATATATTTTGTCCTTTTTTGAGACTACTTGCTGAGTTTATTTCAAATAGTTGTGCATTTTATATTAAACCATGTTTTAATTTTAATTTTTTTTTTTTCCTTGCCATTTCAGGTAAGACCATGAATTATGGAATTTCTTAAATGAAGCATTCAGGAGTTAAATGAGAGAATGTCATATAAAAAATAGATGATTTTTAAGTTATGTCTATTAATTTGACTGTAGATATATATATTTACCTCCTTAGTAATGCAAGAAGTCTTTGTGGGAAGCAGAGGAGCAAGCAACTACATTTCTTGTGTGCATCTAAACATTACTGGAGGATAAGCCATATCAGTCTACAAAGAGGTTTTCATACAGACAAAATACGATGTAAATGGACCCAAAGTGAAGCACATTCTTGCACTAAGCATTGTTACTCTCCAAGCAACCATGGTTTACGTATTGGAATTTTGAAACTTAGTACTTCTGCTCCCAAGGGACTTATGAAAGTGAGCATTCGTATGTCCCGTATTAAAAGTACTTTGAACTCTGTTTCAAAGGCTGTTTTTGGCAACCAGAATGAAATGATTTCACGGTTAGCTCAATTTAAGCCAAGTTATCGAATATTACGAAAAGTAACAGATAGTGGCTGGTTAAAACAGAAAAACATTAAACAAGCTATCAAATCCCTGAAAAAATATAGTGACAAATCAGCAGAAAAGGATCTTTTTCCAGAAGAAAAAAGTCATGTTCCAGATAAAGAAGATGTAAGTAAACAAAGTCTTTTTCATTACACAAATATTATAACCACAAAATTTGGAGAGTCATTCTACTTTTTATCAAATCATATTAATTCATATTTCAAACGTGAGGAAAAAATGTCTCAAGAAAAGGAAAATAAACATTTCCAGGAAAAGTTAGAACTTGAAGGTAAAAATGTTGAAGAAGGGAAATCAAATCCTCCAGATACTGGCATCCTGACTGATAAGCCAGGCTCACAATCTTCTTCAGATCCTGTGGACAAGCCTGCAAGTCCCAGTGGGGTACCTGAGGTTCCTCCAGTGTCTACTAAACAAAGTATTGCTAACTTTCTTTCTCGTCCTACTGAAGGTGTACAAGCTTTAGTAGGCGGTTATATTGGCGGACTTGTCCCCAAATTAAAATATGATTCAAAGAGTCAGTCGGAAGCACAGGAAGAACCCGCTAAAACTGAGCAGGCTGTCGGCAAAGACAAAAATGCAGAGGAGAAAAAACGATTATCTCTTCAGCGAGAAAAGGCAAGTTGTTATTCAGTGTGGATTTACGTTGTATCAATTTTGTCACATTTATAAGTTCCATTTCCTGATGGGAAAGTTCCTAAGGAGTTTTAATTGTTTTTTAGTATAGTTTCCTATTTTAATCTTATTATTTAATGTGTTTTGTAGATCATTGCAAGGGTGAGTATTGATAACAGAACCCGGGCATTAGTTCAGGCATTAAGAAGAACAGCTGACCCGAAGCTCTGCATTACTCGGGTTGAAGAACTGACTTTTCATCTTCTAGAATTTCCTGAAGGAAAAGGAATAGCTGTCAAGGTAATTTCTAACTTAATCTGGTTTTTGTTTTGGAACAAAAATACTAATAAACTTTCTGAAATGGAGAAGCCAAGGCCTTTCTTTTTTTATTTGAATTTTTTTTATTTGAGTTTTTATTCATGTATGTTTACATGTATGTGATGTATATTTAGTAAACTGCTCTGTTCATTATGTACATTATACTAATCAATCCATGTTACTCTGTAATATAAATTAGGCTATTTGTACTTTGATATTATACTTCTATAAGATAAATATTTATAAGATAAATATTCATTTACAAGGTACTAGTGTTATTGCCTAACAGCTGCCAGCCATATTTTTTTAAGTGCAGTGTGGATATTTATAGTAATACAACTACTCTAAACAATAAGGAATAAAATTCATATATAAGGCTCAGCACCTGTAGCTCCAGCGGCTAAGGTGCCAGCCACATACAACAGAGCTGGTGGGTCCAATCCAGCCTGGGCCCACCAAACAACGACTACTAAAAGCAAAAAAATAGCCGAGCTTTGTGGCGGGTGCCTATAATCCCAGCTACTTGGTAGGCTGAGGGAAGAGAATTGCTTAAGCCCAAGAGCTGGAGGTTGCTGTTAGCAGTAATACCATGGCACTCTACCCAGAGGGACAGCTTGAGATTCTGTCTCAAAAAAAAAAAAAAAAAAATTCCTATGTAAATTCTTGCTAGTTCTTATTATATAGTCCCTTCAGAGCATCAAGTTGTCACCTTGGGTAGAGTGCCATGTCATCATAGCTCACAGCAACCTCCAACTCCTGGGCTTAAGCAATCTCTTGCCTCAGCCTCCCAAGTAGCTAGGGCTACAGGCACCCGCCACAACGCCCGGCTATTTTGTTGTTGTTGTTGTAGTTGTCATTTTTGTTTGTCAGGCCCAGGTGGATTCGAACCCACAAGTTCTGGTGTATGTGGCTGGCACCTAGCCGCTTGAGCTACAGGTGCTGAGCCCAAAGTCTAAAAATTTTTAATGACTATTGATAATCAAATTGGTAATGACAGTAGATAAAACAATTAGCTTTTCTTTGCCTTAGTTTTTTCAATTATAAAATAGCAAAGATCATTTAGGCATTTAGGCCCGTTAATAGACTGTTTTCAGAGAAATACTGAAAAATGAGACTAACATGATTAAGTCTCTTTATATCTGTATTATCTTGATTACTTGTAGTATTTAATGAACAATTTGAAAATGTCATACAATGATAGTTATTGCTAAAATTTCATTAGAAACAGATTAGTGCTTAATTTTAGCTTGCTATTCAGAAAATTATGTTAACTTGGTTGATAATTACTTTGCTGAGAATTATCTAAGTCAGGCGTCCTCAAACTGCGGCCCACGGGCCACATGAAGCAGTGTGAATTGTGTTTGTTCCCGTTTTGTTTTTTACTTCAAAATAAGATATGTGCAGTGTACATAGGAATTTGTTCATAGTTTTTTCTTTTAAAATATAGTCCGGCCCTCGAACAGTCTGAGGGACAGTGAATTGGCCCCCTGTTTAAAAAGTTTGAGGATGCCTGATCTAAATCTTTGAATGATGTACCCTTTCTTAGTTTTATATTATATATCACATACATTATAATAGATAAGTTTTAGTATTTCATGTTCCTAAAATTTGGGATTGTCTTTTCTATTTATATAATCTTTTACCTAAAAGATATATTTTCCAAATATACATATGCTTTTAAGTCTATCGCACATTTTAGTTATATACTGAAAGGAGAAATCTATTAACAAAATAGAATTAACATTATCTAAATATTATCTTAGTCTGTTTAGATACTTTAACAAATACCTTCGACTGGGCAATATAATCTACAATAGAAATTTATTTCTCAGGTCGGCACCTGTAGCTCAAGTGTCTAAGGCGCCAGCCACATACACCAGAGCTGGTGGGTTCAAGTCCAGCCCAGGCTTGCCAAACAGCAATGACAACTACAACCAAAACAGTAGCCAGGCATTGTGGTGGGCGCCTGTAGTCCCAGCTACTTGGGAGGCTGAGGCAAGAGAATTGCTTGAACCCAATAGTTGGAGGTTGCCGTGAACTGTGATGCCACGGCACTCTACCTAGGGTGACAGCATGAGGCTCTGTCTCAGAAAAAAAAAAAAAAGAGACAAATTTATTTCTTATAGTTCTGCAGGCTGGAAAGTTCAAGATCAGGGCATCAGCAGAGTTGGTGTCTGCTGAGGGTCCCATTACTCACAGATGGCAACTTCTTGCAGCATACTCATATGGCAAAAGGGGCAAGGGAGCTGCCTTCAACTTCCTTTACAAGAGCATTCTCATAGTATTCATGAGGCTAGGCCCTCATGACTTAATTACTCCCGAAAAGACCTCACTTCTCACCTTCATATTATTAAATTGGGTATTGGATTCCAACGTACGAATTTTAGGGGGGGATACCAACATTCAGATCATAGCTCATGCCCTAAAGAACTTTTAGAAGACATTTTATTTAGTCATAATATGCATATGTTTGTAAGCATAAATTTCACTGCAGCTCACAAACTGAACACTTCCACATAGTTGGCACCCAGATGAAGAAACAGAAACATTACCAGATTAGTTTTGCCTGCTTTTCTGTGTTATGAGAACACTTGCAATTGACTTCTTTCACTCAGCTTGTTGATGGGAATCATTTGCATTGTTACGAGTATTGTAAATCCTTCCTTCTCCTTGTCCTTATGTTTCATGGCATGAGTATATCACGATTTATTCATCAAGCTATTGATGGATATCTGGGTAGTTTTCAGTTTTAGTTTGTTATGAATAATCTTGACAGTTGAACTTTCAGAGCTCTTACTTGCATAACTGATCCCAAATATAAGGATCCTTCAGTACCAAGAAGAAATATAATATAGGAATATGTATTTAGATCATTTATGAATACAAATCAAGATAGTTTCAAGAAAGTTGTTACCTTCCCTTAAATAAGCATCTAAAAAACAATCAAGTGGATAAGTTGCTGAAGACATGTCATCATGTACATAATCATGTGAACTTTCCCAGTGAAACTTCTCATTATTATCATGAATTGAGCTTTTGAAAATGCCAGAATTGCTTGTTAACGCATCTTCTATATGAATTTTACTTTTTTATGAATGTCCCTTATTTACGGTAGCCAAATCTAGGGAAATGTCTTTGATACTTAATACTACAAAAAAATCCTAGTTTCCTCTTTTGTGTGCATTTATTTTGTGTGCTATGTTTATGGCAGCCACATCTAGGGTATTGTCTTTGATAATTTTTAATGTTGGATATGAATATGTTCTTTCACTGTATTTTCAAATTTTTTTTTTTTGTTTGTTTGTTTTTGAGACAGAGTCTCACTATGTCACCCTTGGTAGAGGGCCCTGGCGTCACAGCTCACAACAATCTCAAACTCTTGTACTTAAGTGATTCTCTTGTCTCAGCCTCCTGAGTAGCTGGGACTACAGGCACCTGCCACAATGCCTGGCTATTTTTTGTTGTAGTTGCCATCATTGTTTAGCTGGTCCCAGCTGGGTTCGAACCTACCAGCCTCGGTGTATGTGGCTGGCGCCATAACCACTGTGCCACCGGCGCTGAGCCTATTTTCAAATTTAAAAAATAACATTTCACTATTTAAAAACTGAAACCACATAGACATTGTAGAAAATTAGAAAAAAAGCAAAAGTAAGAAAATAAAAATAGTATATTTCTACTACCTTAGATTATCACTGTCATATATTAGGGTTTATTTGTATTAGTCAGCTGAGTTTAAACACAAATAACAACACCAAAATCTCGGTGGCTTAACAACACAAATTTATTTCTCACTCTTGCAAAGTTGGCCCTGGGTTTGAGTGACTCTCCAGAACAGTGAACTTGCATATGGTGGCTACTTCAGTCTGTTGCCTGTATGTCAGTTGACATTTCCTCCATGATTTCTATAGCAGTCTAAGAGTATCTCAGCAGAAAATGCCATAGGTTTCTTCTTCTCATAGCCTATTTATCCTGTTCAGTTGCTTGGGCCCCAGAAGTATAGCCTTCTATGTGCTTAGGAAGTACAAACTGGGTATTGTGATGTCTGTCATTAGTCTGTCATAACATTAGTGATTTCTGTCATAGTATCCCTCCAGAAATTGTTCTATGCACATACATGCCAACATAAACTCATTTTGTATATACTGTTTTATAAACCTTTTTAAGCTGACAATGTGCGGCCTTCTTTATCAGTAAATTTTTATATACTTATGCAGTTGATGCGATACCATTTATTGAAAAGACCTTTGCATAAATCAAGTGACTGTATATGAATTTGCTTCTAGACACTATATTTTGTTCCATTGTTACATTTGTCTAGTCTTGCTTGGATACTGCACTGCCTAAAATTTAACAGCTTTATTATAAGCTTAATATTTGGTAGGATAAATCCTTCAACTTTATTCTTCCTCTTAATATTGGCTCGACTATTCTTGACATGTCATATTTCCATATAAATTTTAGAATCAGTTTATCTACCAAAAATATAAAAAGAAGAAAAATGTGCTGAAATTGCATTGAATCTATGGAACAATTTAGAGTGAATTAAGTCTTTATAATATTGAGTTTTCCAAGCCGTGAACATGGCATATTCTTCCATTAATTTTGGTCATCTTTATTTTCCCTCAGTATTTTTAAATTTTTTTTTTTTAATTTTTAATTTTTAGAGGCAGAGTCTCATTTTATCGCCCTTGGTAGAGTGCTGTGTCACAGCTCATAACAATCTCCAACTCCTGGGCTTAGGCGATTCTCTTGCCTCAGCCTCCTGAGTAGCTGGGACTACAGGCGCCCACTTTTTAGTTGCAGTTTGACCTGGGCCGGGTTCAAACCTGCCATTGTTGGTATATGGGACCGGTGCCCTACCCACTGAGCCACAGGCGCCACCCCTTTAAAATGTTTAATGTAGGTCTTACACATCTTCCATTGGATTTATTTTGTTAAATTAATTCATAGGGTATGTGATATCTTTGGATGGTAATTTTATTTTTGTTTTTAACATCTTTTAGTGGTAATGGTCAGATTTTACCTTCTAACCCACTTTTACTTATTATCATTTGTTCATATTCTACTGTGATGTCCCCTTGTGTTCCATGTGCAACGTACATAAGATGGTTTATTTTTTCCTTTTAATAACAGTTTAGTTTTCAATAATCATTATTATTTTATTAGCCATAATATTTCCAATAATTATTATGAGGCCATTTTATACTCTGTAGGATTGGGGCAAAATACTATGTGAAATTGTGAAATTTACAATGTTAACTTTTTGTTATAAAAATTAATATTTTGTAAATATGTGTTAAGCAAATTATATCTTCTTTAATCTTAAGCATTGTATCTTTAAAGGAATATTTCAGAAAAGGTTAATTTTTGTCCTTGATATTAGTAAAAATATACCATATATACTCGAGTATATATGGTACCTCATTATTAACATTAGTATGTCAAAAACTTAATTTATCATTTAAGAATAATGAGAAAGTAATGAACGCTGGCACCTTGACTTTATATGATAAAATACATGTGTTGGTTAAAAATAATCATACATTTTCACTCTTGATTTCACAAAAGCAATAGGATACTTTTTCTCTTACTATAGGAAAGAATTATTCCATATTTATTACGACTGAGACAAATTAAGGATGAAACTCTTCAGGCTGCAGTTAGAGAAATTTTGGCCTTAATTGGCTACGTGGATCCAGTGAAAGGGAGAGGAATCCGAATTCTTACAATTGATGGTGGAGGAACAAGGTAAGGCTAGAAAAATTATTTTAAAAACTACAAAAATGCATCCAAGAGGTAACCCTAACTACACAAACTGTCAAACTGTGGTATTGGTTTATTGTGATTATGAATTTACATGGAAGAGACCCTATCATAGGTATAACAAAAGTAAAATAATCAAAAGAAAAAAAAACGCCAGCTTAAATTCAGCTTTAGAGACTTAAAATCATTTTTTTAAAATATATAATATGAAATTATTTTTCTTTATCAAACTAAGAGCTACTCTAGCAAATACCTGAATCACCTTTTATTTTGATTCAATTTATATTTATATTTTAGTTTAGTCTAAATTTTGATTTATATTTTGATTCAATTTATATTTATATTTTAGTTTAGTCTTTTCAGACCTTTTTGATTGTTTATAATCATTCTCTTAAAATCTTGGCATGTTGGCCGGGCGTGGTGGTTCACACTTGGTAGTCCCAGCGCTGTGGGAGGCTGAGGTGGGTGGATTGCCTGAGCTCAGAGGTTCGAGACCAGTATGAACAGCAGTGAACCAGAGTAAGACCCTGTCTCTACTAACATCAAAAACAGCAGACAGAGCATCGCCAGAGGAAGAAGAAAATGAACAACAAAAAAGAGTACTTCAAACGAAGAAGAATGTACAAGCAAGCTGAAATTAAAAAAAAAAAAAAAATCTTGGCATGTTTAATAATTTTAGCTTTCTTTTAAATAATCATGGCCATGACTTTTTTTTCCAGGAGGTAATATTTATCTAACCCATTAATATCTGTCAACTAGTCAATTAATGAAATGATGGTTAGCAAAGAGGCTTTGTCAATAACTTCCTGGCTCCTTCTGCCTTCACTTGCAGATGCCTGTTCTGGTGCTATGTATGAAATAAAAGCATTCTTTGTTCAGAAGGAGATAATTTCACTACCAAGCTCCATTCTTACTATTAGCGATCTTTCCATGCTTCTTAATTGTGTCTTAGCTTGCCTAGTTTTTGTCTACTTGTTGCTTAAATTCTTTGACTAGGTTTTTTGGACTTTTTCCCCCAAATTTTCTTGCTTGGGTTTTACTTGTAGGCCATCTTTACTGTTACCTCTTAGATTCATAGTAAATGCCCTGCCTGTTCTTATTTTTAACTTAACCTCTCTGATTTTGCTTTGCCAATCATTTTTCTGTATGCTCAAGAAGTACCATGTCTTTCTGTTAAATTCCATGGTCCTATATCCACCCAAATCCTTTACAGTTGACATCTATGTGAGGAAGGAGTGAGTGATCAGAGAAAGAGGCTATTTTGTAATTTAGGCATAGGATGATAAAATAAGAATCTTGGCTTGTGGCAATGGGAAGCAATAAGAAGGAAAAAAAATGTGACGGAAAAGGGAGACTGAAAATAGTACGTCTAGATCAAGATCACTCTAAGTATAACCCTGTAGGTAACCGGGACAGGATAGCAAAGACTAGGGAGGTGACTGGTGTTAAGAAAGACAGTTCTGTTTGACACATGTTGAATGTAGATTATATACATACATGTGAAAGTACTTAGCTGGCAAAGAAAAAAACCAACTGAAGAAAGAAAATCTTGGATGTTTCTTAGGGAATTGAAATAATCTAAGAAGGAATACTGAATTCATGTGGCAAAGTGATAATGAATCAGAGATCGTGTTAGTTTAAAGGACTGGTCCCACCTGATGAATAGTAGGGGACATACCAGTTAAAGAGTAGGAGCATGCCACTGAGGAGCAGAAAGAGACTTCTCTGCTGTTAAGTTCGGGGAGCTGGGAAGGATAGTGTTTATTGAATCAACTAACACATAGTGATTACCCATCACATTGTAAGCGCTGGTTTAGATTCTAGGGACACTGAGGAAACAAAATAGACAAAATCCAAGTCTTCATGGTACTTACATTCTAGAGGAGGACAGCAACAACCCATAGAAAAACAAAATATGTTATTGGGTAGTAAAGATGTTACGAAGAAAAGTAAAGCAAAGTAAAGTGTTAGAGAATAAGAGTGCTATTTTAAAGAATAATCATGGCCATGACTTCTTTTCAAGGAAGTAATATTTAAGTAGAGATCTGTAAGAAATAAAAACATGAAGGGACATCTGTTTAAAATGAGAGAGATATGATAACAGAGGTGTTTGTTACCAATAAATATTTGGTCTTGTAAAATAAAAGCTTTGTGTGTCATAAAGGGAGTAAATTAACATGAGGAACTTTGGGGAAATGTAGGCATAGGAGAGGTGAAGGTAGGTTTAGATCAGTGATTCTCCACTAGGTGTGATTTTGCCCCCGAAGGACATTTGACAGTGTCTGGAGACATTTTTGGTTGTAACTGGGACATTACCATTTGCATCTAGTTTGAAAAAGACATTTGTCACTAAGCATCCTACAATGTTCAGGAAACTCCCCTGAAACAAAGAATTATCTCACCCAGAATTATCAATCATACTGTTATTGAGAAATCTTGGTTTGGTGGAATATGAGTAAGTAACTAGAATGGGAGGTTTGTGTTGAAAGCAGTGAAGTACAAGGACTTGTGAGAAAAATAACCTATATCTTTATTGCATAAGAATGCATGGTAAGTGCAGTGTTATTTATATACAGTAGAAGCAACCTGGTAAGTATATATATTTTTAAGTTAATTCTTAATTGATTTATAAATACAGCATTTTAAAATAGTTTTTTCCTAATTATACAAGTAATTAGAAAAACTTAAGAAAAATGAAAGTACCATAGCTCCATAATACCAAGGTATTTTAATATTTTGATTTATTTTCTTTAAATATTTTTTTATAAATATATATGTACATGTTTTATTTCTTTTCTATGAAATAATGGGAGTCTCATTGTTAAATATATTTTATCCAACATTATCTTAAATTCTTCATGTCTCAATTTGAATTAATAATATATCTTTTTTATAAGACATCTTGTCTTCTTACTCTTCCTCAAATTCTCATTATTTATTACATAGAGAAAAAATCTGAGTCTTTGGTTTTCGGCTTCAATCCTACAGTGTTTGCTGGTTACTTCTGTTAACAGTATCAAGGTTAAATTGGACACTTTAATTTAATTTTATTTTTTTTGGTGCCCGCTACCATTGTGTTCCAGCACTCACCTGCACCACACCTTGTATTGGGAATGGAGCTTTTCACTGCTTCTGTTTAGTCTCCCAGTGTTAAAAATGGTTCTCATGGTATACTAGATTGGACAGTGAAGTTTGTGAACCCATCCTGGAGGAAGTACTCCACACCTCATTACTGAATATCACTATAGTCACCTTCGAGGTACTCCCCTTAGGAAGCTGTGCACCAAGGGCAGTGCCTAGGCCAGTCCACCTTCAAAGCAGTTTTGGAACTCTTTTTTTGGAGTGGCCATCAGAGCTGTCATCATATGAAGTCTGATGATTACCATATATACTCGAGTATAAGCCAACCCGAGTATAAGCCGACCCCCTTAATTTTACCCTAAAAACTGGGAAAACTTAGTGACTCAAGTATAAGCTGAGGTGGAAAATGCAGCAGCCACTGGTAAATTTCAAAAATAAAAATTTATACCCAAAACAATTACAATAATTGAGGAATCAGTAGGTTAAATGCTTTTCAATATTTATTGCTAAAGAAAAACTGTAAACTAGCAACAACTTTAAAACTTTAAATAAAGTGCAGAAAACCGTAGCTTAACAGGTAATCACTTTAATAAAGTGAATAAACCATTTAAGACAGTAAATCATTGTAAATAAATGGTTAAAACTCCTGAATCCTTACACTCCAAAACCCCTGATTATGAGGATTCAGGATTTATAAACATTTATTTACAAGACTTTACTGCCTTAAATGGGGTTTTCAATTAATTAAATGTGCCATTAAATATTGTGGGTTAAATATTTCAGTGGAATACAGTTCAGTTCAGCCTCAACTTGTGGACTGAGCTGAAGCACCGCCCCCTCAAGCAGACAGCAGAAGAGGACTTGAGACTAGGTGCATTTGATTAGGTGTGAACGCACTGAATCAAATAACCTGTGTGACCCGAGTATAAGCCGAGTTTGGGTTTGTGGCACAAATTTTGTGCGAAAAAATCGGCTTACACTCCAGTGTATAGGTATTCTTCTTACCTCCCTGGCAGCCAATTGAGAGAAATGTGATGTAATAGGTCCAGCCAATCAGATGTCCCCATTGGCAGCCAATTGACAGAGATGTGATGTAATAGGTTCAGCCAATCAGATGTCCCCACTGAGAAGTTCCACTCTTTTTTTTTTTATGTGTGTGTGTGTGTTTTTTTTCAGTTTATTTTTTATTTATTTATTTATTTTTATTATAGATAAAAATATGCACCATAGATGTTCCACTCTTAAGGAACTGATGCAAAGGAGCAGAGTGCAGTGGAAGTCCAGTGTTTCCTCAGATCTTGAGAGGTGTGGCAATGAAAGGGCCTTAGTTTGGGTCTTGCCTTCTCATTAATCCTGCCCATTTTTCAAGTGTGATTTTCTATCCTTCCTATAAATTCTGTAGGCTATTTGTATTCCTTCCATGAAATATCTTTTTCTGCTCAATTTAGCCAGAGTTGACCCTTCTTGTTTGCAACTAAGAACACTAGTTATTAAATGCAAAGAAAATAAATCTGAAGAAATACACACCTGCATGTTAACAAGGTTATCTCTGGGCAGGTTATGTAGCTAAGAGTAGAATAGCTGGGCCTCAGGGTGCCTATTCATCCATCATCAACATAGACACATTGTTTTCCAAAGTGATTCCGCCAGTTTACCCTCCCACCAAGCGGTATGTGAGTTTGTCCGTTGCACATTACCAGTTGCACATTACCATCAATGCCTTGTACTGTCAGCCTTTTTAACTTCAGCTATTATGGTGGCTGTGACATAGTATCTCATTTTGTATATAATTTGCATTTCCCTGGTTACATGTGAAGTCGCACACCTATTTATTTATTTTTGGATTTTCTTCACCATAAATTGCCCATTCAGTATCCTTTGTTCATTTTTCTGTTGGGAAGTTTGTTCTTTTCTTATTGCTTTGTGGAAGTTTTTTGTATATTATGGCAATAATCCTTTGTCTATTAATGTGCATTGCAAATATCTTCACCTAGTTTGGGCTTTTCCTTTCATTTTGCCTTTTGTCATTAGAAGTTTTTAATGCTTAATATAGCAGGATAAATATATCAGCCTTTTCTGTTCAGAGCTTTTTGTGTCATGGCTAGAAAGTCATTTCTTACACCTTGTGTTTACATTGACTTGTTTGTCACATTTGGGTCTTTGATCTACCTGGAAAGTATTGTTTGTGTGTGGTGTGAAGTAGAAATCTAATTTTACTTTTTCCATATGGGTAGTCATATGATTGTTTATAAGGAGCCTGCAACTAGAAAAAAATAGATGTATTTTTAGTAGGAATAGGTTGCCTTTAAGATACAAACTTTGGTTTTATAAGTTACTGCATAAAAAGGAAACGCTCATGATTAAAATGAATGCAATCTATATTCAATAACTACATTTGGCCATCCAAGCAAAAATATCCACTTAGCTATAAGAATCACATAATGTACCCAAATAAATTCCAGAAGGAGTTAAATACAGGGTGGCCATAAAGTTTGTATGCACACAAACTTTATGGCCACCCTATATAAAAGAACAATTCATTTAAAACTCAAAATTAATTTATATTAATAAATATGTACGACTCTTTTATGGGGAAGGAACTACAACAATAAAGCTTTTTTTTTTTTTAACTGGGGAATAAGCCAGTTGCAGTGGCACATACCTGTAATCCCAGCTATTTGGGAAGGTGAGGTGGAAGGATCACTTGAGCCCAAGAGTTCAAGTCCAGGTGTTTGAGACCAGCCTGGGAAACATACCAAGACCCAGTCTCAAAAACAAACCAAAAAAATACAGGAATAAATTTAATAACAAGTGTGTGAGATATTAATAAAGATAAATGTAAAATGCTACTGGAAGACATAAAATGAGAGACATGGATAAACATACCCTGTTTTTAGAAAGGTACTATAATATATTATTATAAAAATTATTCTTCCTTAAATTAATCTATACCCTTGATGCCATTTTGATGCAGGGGAATGCCCCCAAGGAAGGAAGGAAAGCAGTTGGAATTTGATGAGTGGATTTTTGGCTTCAAGCTAGAAAGACTTGGACAGGCAACCAACCAGCCATAGAAAGTTTATTGGAAGAGAAATAGATAACAGGCAGGTTTGTGAGATCCCAAGCAAGTTGAACAAATCACAAACCCAGCTCACTTAAGAAACCAGAGAGAAAGCTGGGGCATAAGAGTCCTGGGCGCGTGGTGCTGACCCACGCAGTGATAATAATGTAGTAAATCTTTTTGTTGCCAATTGTCCCAAAGGCGTTGTTCACAGTGGCAAAACTCACAACCCAAAGAATGATAATCAGCTGGCTGCTGGGGAAAATGGTAAGTCTTCACTTTAGGGCAGTCACAGACAGGTCATTGGGAATGAGTAGTAGAACAGAGGCAGCAGGGAAATTGCTGACAGAGAGCCCAGGGCGGCTTCATCTTCTGTAAGAAAGAGACAAATCCGGACGGGCTGCTAATGCAGTCACCCACCTCAAATCCAGGCTTACGCTAATCAGCAATGATCTCTTTTCCAAATGCCAAAAAACACAGGGGAAACCCAGGGACAGCATGTGGCCTTTTTCAGCCAACTGGTGTCCCCCAAGGGCCTGTTTTAACCTCCAAATCCGGGTCACTGAAGTAACGTGGCTCTGGCATCACAGAGTCACCACAAGGAATCTCTCCAAACCAAAGGAAAAAAGAATTTCAAAGTAAACAAGGAAAGTGCCCTGCCCTGTATGAAATGGAAACAGTTGCCCAAATGGCCAAAGTGGAGGTTATAAACGCAGCAATGAAAGAAACAGAGCATGAATGTATGAGCTATAGAGCAAGACAGGTCAGTGGGGTCACCATCCAAAACGCAAGAAAGTGAGGCGCAGAAGCCAAAGAAGAAAGTGAATTATTGGACTCCTGCTTTGTGGGGGGAAATGTCCCACCATCTCCTGAGGCCAGGGTTATCTGGTGTCTGCCAACTACTAGAATCTTTACTGCAAGGGGATTAAAACCTGCCACCCTGTTACCCAGGGAACTACAGCTAGGCGGATGGAGCGAGTTTATGTCCTCTAATTCAGAAGGAAAATCTCAAGAACAGAGTGGGAACGATATGGGTATTTGGGGCTGGCAACTAAAGACGGGACTGGCCAGCAGCAGTCCTGTCCAGGACACCTGGACAACAGAACATAAAGTAAGAGGCCCTGTAACCACCTCCCTTACTCATCTGAAATTGAGAAAAACACTCAAGTCAGAGATTCAAATGCGAATGAAAGAGTCCAAGACTGCAGAAGACAGAAGAACCAAAAGAACTCAAGGTTACCAAACTAGGCAAAGGGAGACTCATCTGTCCCTCAGGTTCTGAATAATGCCATATGGTCTTACTTTGGGGTTCAGGTGGGGTCTCCCTTTGTCTTATCTGGGTCACCAGAAGGGTGATGCAGGGGGTGCCCCAAAGAAGGGAGGAAAGCCCCTGAACTCTCCAAGCAAACTTCTTGCGGGAATGAATTTGAGAGCAAGTCCTCTGGCAACAGAAAGGTTTCACTGAGACAGAAACAAATGACAGATCTTACTCCACAGAGCAGGGGTCCTTTCTCAAGTAGGAGAGGGAGCCCTTAGGGGGCAGTGATAACTTTTCTGAATGTTTAAAAACCCTGTACATGGTCAGCATTGTCTTGTGGTCGGGCCACAATGGTTAATTACAAACTGCTGTCACAGAAAGTTAAGCACAAATAGTTTGTAAGTCCTCCAGCTTAGGAATTCATCCATCCCTGGATGGTCACGGGCTGGGGACTTGCTGGCAATTCCTTGTTCGGGGTGGTTAGGGTCTAGTATCAACCAAAATGGCTGCCCTCGGGCCCTCTCAACCTGCCTTTTTTGCCTTATACCTACATTAATTTCACTAAAAATGCAAACATGATTTCTAACCAGGCAAGCTGATATTTAAAGTTTACGTTGTAAAATAAATATGAAGATTAACAACAACAACAACAAAATTCAGGCCAGGCGAGGTGGCTCATGGGTATAATCCTATCACTCTGGGAGGCTGAGGTGGGTGAATTGCTTGAGCTCACGAGTTCAAGACCAGTTTGAGCAAAAGCGGGACCCCCGTCTCTACTAAAAATACAAAAAACTGAGGCAAGAGGATCGCTTGAGCCCAAGTTGGAGACTGCTGTGAGCTATGATACCACAGCACTCTACCCAGGGTGACAGCTTGAGACTCTGTCTCGAAAAAAAAATTTCACAACCAAAGATGAATAATAAGGAAGGACTTGTTTCGCATTAGAACATATTACAAGGGGTTATAATTGTTGAGATGGTTCTTATTAAATATTTGGAGTGTGAGAGCTAAAGAAAGAGTTCCCACTGTGAAAAGTCTTAAGCTTTTCATAGGGCCTGAAGACCACTTAAAACTGAAACCCAAATTTTAAAAAAGTTTTTCTCTCAGCTCGGTGCCTGTAACTCAAGCAGCTAAAGCGCCAGCCACCTACACCAGAGCTGGTGGGTTCAAATCCAGCCCAGGCCTGCCAAACAACAATAACAACTACGACCAAAAATAGCCTGGTGTCGTGGTGGGTGCCTGTAGTCCCAGCTGCTTGGGAGGCAGAGGCAGAAGAATCGCTTGAGCCCAGGAGTTGGAGGTTGCTGTGAGCTGTGATGCCACCGCACTCTACCCAGGGTGACAACTTGAGGCTCTGTCTCAAAAAAAATAAGTAAATAAATAAAAAAAGTTTTTGTCATTTATATTGAAATATACTTGACAAATACAAATTATGTAGATTTAAGTTACACATAAACACTGTGAAATGATGCCCAGCATATTCACCTCACATAGCTACCTCTTCTTGTGTGTGATGAGTGTACTTAAGACCAACTCTCTTAGCAAATTTCAAGTATGCAATGAAGTGTTATTGGCTGTAGTCACTATAGGGTACATTTAGTTCTCCAGAACTTACCCGTCCTGCATAACTGAACCTTTGTGCCTTTGACCATCACCTGCCTGTTTCCCCACCCACCAGCCCCTGGCAACCACCATTCTACTCTCTGCTTTTATAAGTTTGGCTTTTTCAGATCCCACATCTCATATAAGCGAGATCATGCAGTATTTGTCTTTCTCTCTCTGGCTTATTTCACTTAGTATAATGTCCTCCGGGTTCAAAAAAAGATGTGTAGCCAACAGGTATATAAAAAGCAGCTCAACACCTCTAATTATCATCAAAAGCCCAATGAAACTGCAGCATCTCAAGTACACAAAGATAAGTGTTGGTGAGGATGTGGAGAAAAGAGAAATGTTGTCCACTGTTGGTGGGAGTGTAAGTTGGTACAGACATCATGGAAAAAGGAAGGAGGTTCCTCAGAAAATTAAAAATAGAACCAGCATGTGACCCAGCAATCTGACGTGGGATATATAATCCAAATAAAATGAAATCAGTGTCTTGAAGAGACAGTTGAATCTCCATGTTCACTGCAGTTTTATATGCAGTAGCCAAGATGTGGCTGTCCATCAACAGATAGACGGATGAATGAATTAAGAAAATGTGTTAAAGAAGTATAATACAATAGAATATTAGTCAGCCTTAAGAAGGAAATCATGGGTGGCATCTATGGCTCAAAGGAGTAGGGCGCCAGCCCCATATGCAGGAGGTCGTGGGTTCATATGCAGCCCAGGCAAAAAAACTGCCAAAAAAAAAAGAAGGAAATCATTCAGTGTAACCTGGTTTCTTGTACCCTCAATGAATTCCTAACAATAATATATATACACACACACACACGCGCGCGCAACACACACACACACATAAGAGAGAGAAGGAAATCATTTGCAACAACATGGATGAACCTGAAGGATGTTACACCATACACTATGCAAAGTAAAATGAGCCAAAGTTTTATTTTTACCAGATGTTTGCCTGAGTGGCTGAGTCACATTCCCTGTGCCTGTGCACTCACCAATCAGGCTGCTCCTGCTGTCTGCTCTCAGGCTTCCTATGAGTACGAGAATTGGCCCTTGCTGCCCAAACGGAGGTTCCTGGACCAACGCAAGCATCACTTGAGAGCTTATTAGAATTATAGAATCTCAGCTCCACCCCAGAGCTGACATCAGAACCTGCTTTATAACAGGATTCCTTGGGGTTTTACATACATTAAAGTTCAAGAAGCCATGTATTAGACCAACCTTCTTATTAGGGGAATAAAATTACTTGTTACCCCCAACCTATTTTAGTTGAACTAAGGCTCATTTCAAAAGTGTTGTCTCTTATATTCAAGTAGAAAATGACCAGCCACTTCTGCACCTGATTACTCTGACTTTTAATCTCTCTCTTTTAGGACACGTGCCCAAAGGTCTCAAATGCCATCCTGACCAGGAGCATCTGATTTATCCACTGGGTTGCACAGTTCTCATTCAGGCAATAAATACCAATGAGCAGAATTTCCTGCAAGGTCATGGCAACAATGTTTCCTGTTTGGCCATCTCCACAAGAGGAGATTACATCGCCTCTGGACAAGTCACTTTCATGGGGTTCAAGGTGAACCAAGTGAAAATAACTCCTTACGAATTTATTTAGAGGTGCCTCCCTAGAAGAACTGCCCCACTTTGGGCTGTTAGCTCTCTGCTGCCCTGCCTTTTACCCTTTGTTCGTCTTCCTTTTCATTTTTCTTTCAACTCCTTTTCTTTCTGTCAGGCTGAGAGTAAAGGGACCTGATGTTTTCACACCAGAGGTTGCACCTTGGGACTGATAATGCTCACAAACAAGTCCCCACTTAAAACTGTTTCCATTTTGTTGCTGTCATGTTTATCAAACATGATCTAATTTCTAGAAAAGTGACATTAGGCGCGGCACAGTGGCCCACACTTGCAATTTCAGCCCTTTGGGAGGCCAAGGCAGGAGGATCATTTAAGGAGAAGAGTTCAAGACCAGCCCGAACAACATAGTAAGACCTCCGTCTGTACAAAAAAAAAATTTTTAATTAGCTGAGCCTGGGGATGTATGCCTGTAGTGTCAAGGACTTGGGAGACTGAGGCCAGAGAATCGCCTGGGCCCAGGAGTTAGAGGTGGCAGTGAGCTATGATAATGTACACCAGCCTGGACAACACAGCAAGACTCTGTCTTAGTGTCTTGGGGGGAAAAAAAGAAAAGCACAGTGATATTACTGATTATTTTTCACCCAGAGAGGTGCTATCTCCTCAGTCTTTCAAAGCCTATCTCACCTTGTGTTCTTGCCTCCAGGCAGATATCATTTTGTGGGATTATAAGAAAAGGGAGCTGATCGCTCGGCTATCACTTCACAAGGGCAAAATTCAAGCTCTGGCCTTTTCACCCAATGATCTGTACTTGTTATCGCTAGGAGGCCCAGATGATGGAAGGTAACGAGCTAAACATATTTAGTTATTTTCTGCCAATTATATCCCCAGAAGTGTTAAGTACCCTGTGCCCTTCTGTATGTGAGTGTCAAGTGTTTGAGGCAATGGATGTTCCAATTATCTTGATTTGGTAATTACATTGTATTACAGGCAGCAAAATATTAATATCACATGTGCTCCCAAATATGTACAACTATGCTATATTAAGTAAAAGCTTCCCAGATAATTCTAATATCCAGCTAAATCCAAGCTCCATTCCTGCCAAAGAAAGACATCAATGTCATTGTCTTCCTCATTATAGATAACAACTCAATTTTTTTAAGCACATATTACGTGGCAGGTATGTGCTGAACGTTTTAACCACACTATCTAGTTTAAGCCCCGCAACTTAGATAGTGGAAGCGTCTGTTGCCATATGACAGATAAAGAACTAAAGTCACCAGCTGGTAAGTGGCAGAGCTGGGAGACAAACCCTGGCAATGTGACACCAGAGGTGGTATTTTTAACTTGCCTTACCAAGTCATGATCTTTGCCCTTGAGTTAATTTACCGTCAAGTTTAATAGGCAGAGAACACATACAAACAAAATTGGGGGGAAAAATATATATCAGAGCATTATATTAGGAAGAGCAACCAAGTTAGGACATATTCCTATGTAATGTTAATGGTACGTAGTCTGTAGGAGAAAAATAATAACACCTGAGGTTTGTGTAGGATTTTGTACTTCAGGACACTTGGACATACTTTCTTGTCTGGGTTTCACAAGTTTATTACAAAGGAAATTTACATTTATGTATAGTTATATATTAACAGTTCTCCTATTATATAGCTAGTCAAAGTAATTTCCACAAGATTTCCTCCTTCACTTGCCATTCGTAAGTATTTATGCATTCCCTGGACTGTCGCCATATAACTGCTTTTAATAAGAAATATGTACAAAAATCTATTAACATTCTTAGCTCAACTGAAAGCCTTGAGAGCACATTGGAATCATGTGGTAAGATTTTTAAAATACTGATGCCTGGGTCTCACCCCTACTGATCCTTGGAGGTTGGCCATTAGGCCAGTGCCAGCCCCAGCCCACCTGCTGCCAGACTAGGCCCTGGGCGAGAAAAATGGCCCCTTAACCAACGTTAATCTGGCAAAACTGTTAAATCTCTTCTGTAATTTTAAGCTTGATTTTAGCCTATCTCAAATTTGCTTGCACAAATGTGGGGAATATTGAGAAGCCAAAAGAAAGAAAGACAACCAAACCTTGCTGTCCTAGGAGAATGCAACGTGCCCACTCCTGAACAGTCACTGTCCTGCCGAGGATGAGGCCCTGCTGGTTGGTTTCGGATGGTCACCCCTGACCATGTGGGAAGTGTCCATTCCACTCCAACAAGCTAGCTTCCACATGACAGAGAGAAACAGATGAGAAGCTGCAAACTATAGTGGACATTCTATAGTTTTTTACATTTTGTAATCTGTGAAACTTTGCATTAGCATTATCATGCTATTTATGTTGTAATGCAACCTGACTTTTCACTAACTTGACAGTAAGGATATCTTCTGTGTGTGTACACATACAAGTACCATATTTGGCTATGTGTAATATGCACTTTCCCCCCAAATTTTTGAAGGAAATATAAGAGTGTACATTATACATTGGTAGTATGGGGAGGGGAACTGGGGAGCCCAACAGGCCTCCTGGGCCACTGTATCCTCCAGCCTGGACCAGTTTCCAGTGCAGGAGCATCTAGGAGTGGCCTCTGCCCAGCTCAACAATCTGGGAAGGAGGTGGTGGCAGGGCTGACGAGGCAGGCCCAAGAGGGCCAAGACCTGAGGCCTGGCAGTGCAGACGGGACTGTGAGCCCCGGGCCCCAGGGACCCACCTGGCTGTCCACAGGCTGAGTGGCTCAGAAGCTCCCTCCCCGCCAGCCACACAAGTGGCCATCTCAGCCACAGACCCCCTGTGGCTGGGAGGGAATGGCTTCCAGGACAGAGGGAAGGAGCGGCCTTCACAGAGCAGGAGGCTGCGGGAGGGCAGCTGCAGGAATGTGGTGGCAGCTACAAAAATGTGGTGGGATTGGCACGTTTACCAGGGGAGCATTAGCTCTCCCCAAGAGCTGGCCACTTTCTTGGGAGGCATTTTCCTGAAACTATGGGGGAAGGACATCGGTGTGTATTATACACAGGAATGGATTTTTTTTTTTTTGTTTTTTTTGGCCAGGGCTGGGTTTGAACCTGCCACCTCCAGCATATGGGGCTGTCCTCCTATTCCCTTGAGCCATAGGCGCCACCCGCAAGAATGCATTTTATATGGCAAAATACGGTATATCTCATGCTTTGCAATGACTACTGTATTCCAGTGTATAGATGTGCTGGAATCTATTTGGCCAACTCTGTATGTCAGAGCCTTCTAGTTAGTTTTGAAATTTAAATCTGGTTTTGAAAAAATAAAGCTATGCTTTGTCATAGTTTATAAAGAAACTCTGTTGTCTTATTATGCAAAAGGATCCAAAGTATAAGTTTTCTTATAAAACTCCCTCACCTCTGTCCACTCTCCAGAGGCACTTGAATTTTTTTGTATAGCTTTATTTCAAAAGTTTTGTCCGTTTTTATGAGTCTACTGTAAACTGTAATATCTCAGTGAATATTTATTCAATTTAATCAAAATAAGCACCATTTGAATCAGTGCACTTTTGCCAATGTAACACAAGTTGATTAATTCCGTCGGCATAAAAATTGGGTGCTCGGGATTCAATGAAGTCAACGAAGGCCGTTTTTGCTAGGTCCTGATTGGCAAAGGTTCTACTGGTGAGAAAGTTAATCGAAGTGCTTGAAAAGATGGTAGTCGGTTGGCAAGAGGTCTGGGGAGTATGGTGGGTGGGGCAGAACTTCGACGCTCAATTCCTTTAAATTTCGGACGGAGATTTGTGAGACGTGCGGCTGGGCGTTGTCGTGGAGCAGGATCGGACCTCTTCTGTTGACCAGTGCTGGCTGCTGCTGACGCAATTTTCAGTACATTTCGTCGATTTCCTCACAATAGGACTCTGCTGTGATGGTTTGGCCTGGTTGCAGAAAGTTATAGTGGATCACACCAGCCGCTGACCACCATACAGTAACCATGATCTTTTTTTGGTGGGGTTTC
>CAUYPK010000610.1:0-12641 GCA_963574355.1 Loris lydekkerianus | reverse complement strand
CAGAGGGCGGGGTAAAGTCAGCTCCAGCCCTCCTCACTGACCAGCCAAGGGAGAAACTGTGCCCAGGACTGCCCTTCATGCAGAGGAGCCCTGGGAATAGGTCCAGCTGGGTACTGAGTGAGTGGACTCTGCCACAGGGCTATCATTAAAGCCCAGGAGGGACTCTCCATCCCAGGCTGGCCAGACGAGGCGATGATGATTTATTTAGTCTGTGCCACGCACCCTGCACCCTTCACTCTGCCTTTTGCATATCAGGAAAAACTCCATAATCTGGTTCATGAGGGACACTGCTGTTCCTGCCCACACTGACATCCCCTCTCCAGTTTTAGCCCTTTCCTTTGCCTTTATGGAGCCCCCCCCCCCCCAGGATGCAAATGAAAATGATAAGGGGACCTGCCCATCTGAGGAGCCAGAAGGGAGGAAAGCAGAACTCAGGGGCACAGAGAAGCTCAGACTCATCTCTGAGCTCCTGGATACAGCCACACCTAAAGACAGCCACCCTTGCACCTCTTAGTTAAGTAAGCTAATAAATCCCCTTTGTTCTTAAACCAGTTTGGATTTGGTTCTATCGCTGACATGTGGTATCCTAGCTGATAACTTTCCCAGCCCAGCTTCAGTCTTCTGGGCCTGGGAAAATTCAGGACATTGACATAAGTGTCTCGTGACATAAGTGTCACCACAGCCCCTACTGCCTCCTTGAGGGGGCTGATATTTTGGAAATGATGCTTCCACCAAAGCCCTCAGCAGCACCCCGGTGCCCACTCACCCAGGGCTGAAATCCTCTCCCCAGATCTTCTCCTCTGATGAGCCCCTGAGCTATTGTCCCCCCACATCCTGTGCCCAGCAAGACCCCGTCTCTCTTCTGACATTGGGACTCCCAGCTTACCTGGTCTGAAGCAGGGGCCCCTCCTGTCGCAGGCTTCTCGGCCCACGGCAGAGCCCAGGACAAATGTTTGGCCCCTGAGATACACTCGCTAACTATTCACCCGCTGCCATAAATGCCCCCATTACGAGAGGCAAAGGGGACAAAGGGGCAGGAATCGCTGTTCACATTCTTGTGCTTTGGAATGCAGGACTCTGAGACCTAATTAGGTTTATATTTCAAGCAGAGGCCATGCTGCAGAAATAAAATTAGAGAACAATTCTCCCACAGGAGGAAATGAATGGCTTTTCATTTAGTCTCAGCTGCTATGCTTGGCAGGCAGGGAATCCCAAGTCTGTGAAGGCTCCTCACCCAGACTGGAGCAGCCCCCAAAACAAGGGTAGTGGAGAGAAACGCATTTGCCTGGATGTCAGTGCGGAGAGGCTTCTTCCCCCCCTCCCTGACATTCTGTGTCTCTGAGCATCCCTGCCTAGGGGTTCTGGGAGGAGATGTGGGGTGGGGTGAGGAAGGAAGGGGGCAGGTCCCTGGGCAGGTGCCAGGTGGGTGGGGTGGGGGAGCTACTCCAACCCTGTGGGGGGGGCAGAACAGGTTGGTGGGGACCTCCTGAGACCCTCCTATTCCCACTGGACTCTCTCTGGGCAGGTCCTTCCCAGCCCTTCAATACGTCTCAGCTCTGGATGGGAGGCAGAAGACAGACTTGGCCAGCATCCTGTAGACCCCAGAAATGCCCGGAATTTTCTGCCTTCCGTGTCTGAAATCATGATCTGGTTCCCCAGATGGTACACACCCAGATAAAATCGATCATGAGAAAGACACCAACACCGAGACACTGTGTATTTGTTTGTTTTTGTTGATTTGTTTAATTGTAAACCCGATTTATTCCTGGGGTTGGGATTGGGTTGGAACTATTGATGATTTAGTTCCCGACCATTAGCAGATGATCATTTATTCCTGCTGGGCTTGTTCACTGGGATTTATTTTTACAACCAGCATAAGGAGCATTGCTTCCTTCCCTAAGGGAGCTGACAGCCTGATGAACTGATTGCTGTTACCGATGCACCCTGGCTCTCACAGGTGCCTTGTCAGGGTGCAAGGAGCAGCCTTTCCTGTTTTAACAGCCATTTGTCATCTTTGTCTGAATGTTAAGGACACATTTTTGACCTAAGATACCCAACCTATATGATGAATTATTAGAGAACAAACAATGTGAACTTGAATTGTTGACCAGGAGAAAGCCCACATTCCCCTGTCCTTCCTGTGGGCTCTCAGTCATGCTAGAGGCTTTGGTTTGGTTGTTGTTAAATTCCTGGCATTTTTCTTCCTCCCAAATTCCTAGGCTTCCAGCTCTCAAATCAGATTAGGACCAGGCCCCTGGGAGGCACTAAGACCCTCTATGAGCCTCAGGGCTGTGGACGTGGGACACTTTCCTCTTTCACTCCCCGCAGGGGTCTGGGGGGACGTCGTCTTCTTGCTAAGTTACCTCTGCAGGGAGAGCCCACCTTGCCATGCTGCCTTGAGCACTGGTTTGTGTTAAAAAGCTGGGTGAAGGGCACACTTGTATACAAAAGCAGATATGTAATCACATGTATGTACCCCTATAATACTCTGAAATTTAAAAAAAAGAAAAGCAGAATTTTGAAATGTCAATGAAATCTGAAAAGGAGACCAGGCGGTTGCCATAACAAAGAGTTCACTTTTTGTGACTTGGGGAAAGTCAATCATTCTGAGTGTAAAGGGGATATCCTGGTGGGTCGTTGGCCTATTAGAGGGAATTTTCTGAGCAGAGCTGGGCTCAAAGGACTTCAGTTGGGGGCAGTGACTCACCTGTGTTCATTCATTCATCACTCACTAAAGCATTCATGTATTTATCCATAACTGAGACTACTTGGAGAAGCTTTGGATGGGTAACCCTGAGGGCACACAGGCTCTGGCCAGTTCAGAGAAGGAATCTGAACCCGAACTGCATGGTGGAACCTGCTCCCTTCTCTCCTGTGTTTTCTTGGGCAGCTTCCTGGGCGTCTCTGCTTCCTCCTCTACGAAGAGAAGCCAGCAGCAGCCCACCTCCCATGATCCTGGTGGGAAGCCCTTGGAGCAGGCCTGGCACACAGAGGCCCTGCAGCTCACAGTGGCCGTTACTGGGGACTTGGCAGGTTGGACAATTAAGTCATTGCTGGATTTTGCTAATGTGACACTTGGCACCTGCCAAGGCCAAGGCTGCCCAGAACTGCCCTGGGCTGATCGGCCCTGCTGTGATCCAACAACTTTGGATTTTCACCATATTCACGTTTAAGTTATATGGATTCTAATACATGTCTTTTGCAAGAAAAAATGAGAGAAATAATTCCAGCTGAACGGTAAAATTAAATTTAACACATGCACTATTTATTACACACTGTTCATTTCAGTGTCATGCATCCTGAATAAATCTGCTTCTGCTCTGTATATACTGTGCAGAACCACTGGGTACCGTGCTTTTTGGTGTTTTAAGAGATCTGTAGGGCTGGATCTGGTGGCTCACGTCTGTGATCCTAGCACTCTGGGAGGCTGTCATGGGTGGACTGCCTGAGCTTAAGAGTTCAAGACCAGCCTGAGCTGGAGCAAGATCCTGTCTCTAAAAATAGGCAGGTGTTGTGGCAGGGAGGCTGAGGCAAGAGAATCATTTGAGCTCAAGAGTTTCAGGTTTCTGTGTGCTATGACGCCACAGCACTCTACCAAGGGCGACAAAATGAGACTCTGTCTCAAAAAAAAAAAAAAAGAAAAAGAAAAAGAAAGAAAACAGATCAGTAAAGGCAAATTTGGCCCAGCAGTTTCACCCTGTGTGCTGATGTTAGCCCTGGTGCACACACGGTGTGTGGATCTGTCCTGTAAGTAATACTTTGTGTATTACTTTCTTATTTACCAATAGTTATGTTTAGGAGCTAGGCTCATGTTACTGAGTGTTTCTTCCTGCTGCATGATTCTCTGTGTGCACTCACCACGTTTTACCCCTCCTTCCCCCCGGGATACCTGCCCAGGTATGTCAGCTTCATGGCCACCACAAGCATGGGCCCGCTCCTACCTTAGAATGAATGTGCAGGTGTGAAATGAGACCTCGGCCAGCCCTCCCCTCTTGGGAGCAGGGTCTCCACTGCAGGTTGGTTCCTGCCCAGACCTTCTGGCTCCTGACTCCTTCCTCCTCCTCCCTGATTCTCCTCCCCACTGTTAAGGAAATCATGAAACAGTATTTAGTGTGTACTGTTAGTATTTCTACTGAATTTTTACCTATTTGAATGTATTTGTTGAGAACTTTTCCTGAGAGTTCCTTCATAGTAGAAGATTGAGCCGTGCGTGGTGACCACTTTTTTATTTGAACTGTGATTTTATTTTATCTGTGATCTTGCAGAGCACCCACTGCTGTTTGGGCATATATTGTGGACATGTACACCAATAGTACTGTGTCATGAGCTTCACTTTGCATATTACTTTCTTTGTTCATTTTTTTTTTTTTTTTTTTTGAGACCGAGTCTTACTTTGTCACCCTCGGTAGACAACCTCCAACTCCTTCTCTTGCCTCAGCCTCCTGAATAGCTGGGACTACAGGCACCCGCCACAATGCCCAGCTATTTTTTGTTGCAGTTTGTTTGGGGCCAGGTTTGAACCCACCACCCTTGGTACATGGGGCTGGCGCCCTACTCATTGAGCCACAGGTGCCGCCCGTGTATTACTTTCTTATTTACCAATAATTATGTTTAGGAGCTGGGCTCATGTTGCCGAGTGTTTCTTCCTGCTGCACGATTCTATTCTCACGTTTCCCTCCTCCCTTCCCCCAGGATGCCTGCTCAGGTATGTCCACTTCATGGCCACCACAAGCATGGTTGAAGTTTATCTGTGCACCTGTTACCCAAGACATTGTTTGAATCTCCCTGGGTGTCTCCTGCAAGTGTGACCACTGGGTCCCGGGGTTCGTGGCCCTTTGTCCCACTATCCCTGTGTCCCTACCTCTCCCCAACACCACCATCCTCATCACCACAGGTGTAAAGCAAGGTGTAGTCTGTGGTTGCGGGGGGCGTGGCAGGAACTGTGGCTGTCTGCAGTGTGGCCCCACTCAGGCATGTCTCTGTGCTGGGGAGGCTCTGTGCAGCCTGAGCCCAGGAAACGATGGGAGGAAACCATGGCAGATGGGAGAAGCCAGGGTCTGGGCCCTCAAGGGCAGGGAGGGCAGGTACTCATGGTTAGCTGTGTTCCTGAGCATCGAGGGGCAAGGTGGTGGGGTCCATCCTCCCCTGTGGTCGTGTCTGTGCCCATGTACGCTGGGTATAACTCAACATGTGAACATGTTGAAAATACTGCTGTACCAGATAGTTAACTCTTGGACAGAGGACTTTTGTGTAAAAGTCTGTTATTTTGCCGTTTTAGTATCCATCTCCCATTCTGTTGCTAAATGAACCCCAGCATTTTTTGAGGAACACCTGGAAACCCTCTCAGTCCCTGTGGCTTAGGAGGGATGGACGCCCTATTCCCTGTGTCCGCTTCTGACCAGTCAGACCATCAAGAGAACACAGAACTTTCTCCGGATGCCAGGATTCTGTTGCTGAAAGTCAGAATCTCTGCATGGAAACACAAACTCCTCCTTTTCCTCCTCCTCCCCCCTTTACTTCCCCTTCCCCACTTCCCCAGGTGAGTCCCATCCCTCCTCTGGGCCTCAGTTTCTCCACTAGTAAAATGAAGCAGTTGGACTAGTTCTTGGATTCCCAAACTTCCTACCGTACGCATTCCCTCTGTATTACTTATTCAATATTTTTCTTTAAATCATTTCACATTCAACTTAACTAAATTCTTCTAAAGAGGAAACATCATTTCACTACCATGGGCAGAAAATCCTTCTCACTTACCATGATCAGAGGTGGTTGGAGCATGTAACATGGAGACGGAGGCGGTTACTAAAAAGGAGCTACAGTCATTGTCTGCAGCAGGCTCCCAGCTAGAAGCTGCTCTCAGGGTTCTGGAAGTGCCCGCAGGGAGGGAGGGTCTTTATTTGCATATTAAACTAACGCTGGGGGTAGGGAGGAAGATGAGACCTAACAAACTAAGTTCTTTACAGGTGTGAATTCAGCCCTCCCAAGAGGTGCCAGAGGCAGGAGCTGTCATGTCTCACAGATGAGAAGACTGAGGGTCAGTGAACACAAGGAATCTGCTGACACAGCCAGCAGGACCAAGTCAGTAGGAAAGCCCAGCACCCTGGCTCTTGGAGTCCAAGTTTGTTTTTGTGTGTTTGTTTGTTTGTTTTTTGCAGTTTTTGGCCAGGGCTGGGTTTGAACCCGCCACCTCCAGCATATGGGGCTGGTGCCCTACTCTTTTGACGCCTGGAGTCCAAGTTTGTAACTACTAATTATCATTAACCATGTAGATATGTCCATCCAGGGGTTCTTGACAGTCCCAGCCCTCTTGACCTATCTTCTATTTTCTTTGTTTGGTAAACATGAAAAAAGTTTCCCTTTCTGTGTTAGTCTGTTCTAAGGAGGATTTGCCTCAGTGTGAGGACAAACAGTAGGTGTGTCAGCCTCTGCCTGGGGGGCCATGGGGATGGTGGGGATTATGGGGACAGAGTGAAGGCCTCACCTGGAGGGCAGCAGCTGCCCTACCCACTGACCCTGCGCCCAGCAGGGCCCTGTGCCCTTACCTTGCTCTTGGCTCCAGCCAGGACTCCTGCTTGGATGTGAGCCTGGGAAGGGCATCTGCACGCAGGTAGGCCTTTGTTTTGCTCCCTGTTTACCTGGCACGCAGAGTAGGACCCAGCTCAGAGCTAGGGCTCAATAAACAGTAATGAATGAATGCATGAAACCTCCCAGTTTTTAACTATAGGTGACTCACTCTATGTTTTAAACTGGGCTGGGCAGTGTTGTGTGGTTCTCTGGGGTTTGTCCTCTGCAGGGCATAGTAAACTCCCCTAAAGTCAGTGAGAGCTTCTGAGCTCTCTACATGTGTCTCTGAGAGTTTTTCCTCTCCACATGGATACAGGCTTCCCAGGTGAATGTTAGAGCAGTTAGGTCACAGTCACCCTCATGTGAAACCTGTTACTTCACCAACTTCCATCATTACCACTTCTAACTTTTCCACCCATGTGGGCCACCTGCCCCTCCCAGCTGTCAACTTCCACTGGAAGGCGCCCCCAATCACCACTCCACCCATCTGCCCACTGACTTTCCCAGTCATCCTCTCTCCCTAGCTACCCTTTCTTCTCTCCTGCACACCATCTCCCCCTTTCAAATATTTGCAAGTTGCACCGTGAGTTTGGAGCATTGGGATAGAGCCAACACCTACTCAGCCGAAAGTCCCTAAAAAGGAATTTTTCTCGACTTTTCTTTCTTGGGAATTTGTAATTGAATATTATACTTTTCACAGCATCTTAAATGTCCTTTCTTCCCAGCTGAGATCAAGAAAAGTAAAGGAAGCAGGGAGCCGCAGGGGGGAGATTTGACAAGTTTAATCCAAGTCTCAAGTTCAAACTCAGGGTGAATCATTACCTGAGGTGCTGGCTACTCAAACTTCAAGGAAAGACATCCCCAAGCCGCACGGGTCAAAACATCTCTCATACTGGGAAGGAACCAACATCTGACAGCCATCACACATTAATAGATGCTTCTCTGAATTCTCCTTTTTGTAATAAAATGATCTCCATGGTAACCATGGAGACCTTATGGTGGATTAGAGGAGCTATTTTCAATTGTTGAGAAAACTAGTTGACAGGTGCACAAAAGCTTTCCAGAACCTTCCAGTTCAGACCAGCCACCAGTTGGATCCATTCAGGAGAGTGACCCTAGCCATGACCATAGCTACCTGGCTGGGCCCTGCCTGAAATCCCACCCACAGAATTGTGAGAAACCATAATCACTGGTTTGTTTTACGTTGCAGTGTTTTGGATGGCTTGTTATACATAGAGAGGACAGTTAGGAAATGTTGGAGCCTAAACCCTTCCTCTTCCTCCACTCCCAGAGCAAAAGGCCTATCTGTCCTGCCCCAAGAGTTCTGGAAAGAACCTAGCCCACTGAAACCTTCCATCAACCTGTGGAAACTTCCTCCCCCTATGCTCAGTATAAAAACAAGCCCCCAGCTTTCCTCAGTACAGCCATCATCTTTTCCCAGGCAGGTCTCTGTCCCCTTTCATTAAACTTGGCCTGAACCCCTCCTGGTCTCATCTCTGGCTACACGGCTGAACCCCTTTCATCTGGTGCCAAAAACCCAGGACTGGCTGTTGTAATAAAATGATCTCCAT
Organism: Loris lydekkerianus; assembly: GCA_963574355.1. Lineage (NCBI taxonomy): Eukaryota > Metazoa > Chordata > Mammalia > Primates > Lorisidae > Loris > Loris lydekkerianus. The sequence continues at coordinate 4,506 of CAUYPK010000610.1, read as the reverse complement.
GGTAACCATGGAGACCCACGGTCTGGCCCAACCACCCCAGTGCCCTCAGAACCTGGCCCTGGTGTTGCCCAGACCCATCTCCATTCACCCGCCTGTCACAGAATTGTAGAGGATTTTGTCCCAGCTGCCATTTGAGGGTGAGTAAGATTCCTGAACACTTTCACCCAGACCTTCTCTCCACCCACTCCAGACCTCTGTGTCCTCATACCCCCTTCACTTCTCTGTCACTTACCAGGATTTTTGCTTTCTTTTCCAGTACTGGGCCCTGGTTCAAGCTCCTATCCCCAGGGGGCCACGAGTCTCTGAGAGGACCAGGGGATGCTCGACCTCTCAGAGAATCGCTTTTCACTTCTATGACCTATGTTTTGGAGAACAGGGGTCCCCCCTTTTCTGTCCAAGTAGGGGAAGAACATCTGAGACGTGGGAGTAGGCCCTTCCATTCCCTCAAGGGAAATACCCCCTGGGGTGTCTCATTTGACAATATAAAAAGTTAGGCATCAAAGGGAAGATTTGGACAAAGTGCCTCATATTCTACTGCAACACAAATACAAATTGTATATTGGGTCTATATGGCCTGGGAGCTGAACCTTTGAATTCAATATCTTATAGACTTAAATACTATCCTCCACAGATATGGCAGATTGGTAGAAATCCCCTATATTCAGGCCTTTACTCTCCCTCCAACCTTGCCCCTACCTAAGCAAATCATACTCATCCATCTTATACTCCTGGCTCAACCCCTGTCCTTTTTTTTTTTTTTTTTTGGGACAGAGTCTCCCTATGTCACCCTCGGTAGAGTGCCGTGGCGTTACAGCTCACAGCAGTCTCCAACTCTTGGGCTTGAGCGATTCTCTTGCCTCAGCCTCCCAAGTAGCTAGGACTATAAGCCCCTGCCACAATGCCCGGCTATTTTTTTTTTTTTTTTTTGGTTTCAGTTGTCATTGTTTGGCGGGTCCAGGCTGGGTTTGAACCCACCAGCTCAGGTGTACATGGCTGGTGCCCTAGCTGCTGAGCTATAGGAGCCAAGCCAACCCCTCTCCTTCTGTCTTCTCTCAGTCTTCTGCATGGATTCCTCAAGCTTCTGGTGCTCCACCTCCTAACCACCCCAACCTCAAGGCCCTCTACCTTGCCCCATACTGATAACCCCACATCACTAGCTTCTCCTCAACTCCCCTTCCCCCCTCCCTTTTTCCCTTGCCAACTACTACCCACCCTCTGCCAACTTCCATTATCACCAACTTCCAACTTCCCCGCCCATGCCGGCCACGTGCCATTAATTTCTGCCGGAAGGCTCCCCCAGTCACTGGCTGCACCCACCTGCTGACTGACTTGCCCAGTCACCTCTCTCCCTAGCTACTCTCTCTTCTCGCCTGCATACCAACTCCCCCTTTCAAATATTTCTAGACGTCAAAAGGCATATACATCTCTCAAAGCCAGTGTAAAAAATCCAGCCCTTTCTTCCTGTCTAAAGCCTTTTCAACTCTTTATTAATTTAAATCTTAGTACTGGAGAGAAAGTATATCATCTCCCAGTTGGCCCCAACTCCCAGTTAGCCCCAATATTTGGCATAAACTCCAAAACTTAAAAGAAGCCTCAGGCCCCACAAATGGAACTTTTAGTTTTCATTTATTTATTTACTTATTATTTTTGCAGAAATTGACAAACTTACATGAAAATATAAGAGACCCAGGACCCAGAATAGCCAAAATAGTCTGGAAAAAGAAGAACATAGTTGAAGGATTTATACTTTTTTTTGTTTTCAAAAGTTAGTGCAAAGCTACAGCAACCAAGATAGTGTGGTATTGGCAAAAGTATAGATATATGTGGATCAATAGAATGTGATTGAGAGTCTAAAAACATACTCTTACATTTTTGGTCAGTTGACTTTTCACAGGGATGTTAGGGTAACTCAATAGGGAAAAACATAGTTGTTTTTTCACAAGTAATGCTGGGACAATTAGACGTTCACATGCAAAAGAATAAAATTAAACTTCTATTTCAAACTGTAAACAAAAAATAATTCAAAATGGACATGGACCTATACGTAAGCCCCTAAAAGTATAAATGTTCTAGAGTGGTAAATCTTTGTAACCTTGAGTTAGGCAATTTTTTTTTTTTTTTTTAACAGAGTCTCACACTGTACCCCTGAGTAGAGTGCCGTGGCATCACAGCTCGCAGCAACCTCAGACTCCTGGGCTTGAGCAAGTCATCCACCACCATGCCAGGCTAGGCAATGTTTTTCTAAACATGACACCAAAACATAAGGATAAGAGGAAAAAAATAGATATCTTGGACTTCCTCACATTTTAAAACTTTTGTGCATCAAAATACACTATCAAGAAAGTGAAAAGAGGAGGTGCCCATAGCTCAGTGGGTGGGGAGCCAGCCACATACTCCCAGGCTGGAGGGTTTGAACCCAGCCCAGGCCAGCTAAACAACAATGACAACCATGACCAAAAAAAAAATAGCCTGGCTTTGTGGCAGGCACCTGTAGTCCCAGCTACTCAGGAGGCTGAGGCAAGAGAATTGCTTAAGCCCAAGAATTTGAGGTTGCTGTGAGCTGTCATGCCATGGCATTCTACTGAAGGAAACAAAATGAAACTGCATCTCAAAAAGGAAAAAGAAAAAAAAGTGGGGCGGCACTTGTGGCTCAGTGAGTAGTGCACCGACCCTATATACTGAGGGTGATGGGTTCGAACCCAGCCCCGGCTGAACTGCAACAAAAAAAATAGCCGGGCTTTGTGGTGGGCACCTGCAGTCCCAGATACTTGGGAGGCTGAGGCAAGAGAATCGCCTAAGCCCAAGAGCTGGAGGTTGCTGTGAACTGTGACACCACAGCACTCTACTGGGGGCAACAAAGTGAGACTCTGTCTAAAAAAAAAAAAAAAGTGAAAAGATAGTATGCAGTATCTCCGGGGAAACTTGTTGCCTACTCTGTTACCATAGTAACACTAAAAACTTGTCAAAGGGAATGAAGAAGAGTTCTCCAAAGCTGCAAGTAGAGGGAAGATTGTAAAAATTCACTTTCCTATTACAAAAGGAAGCCTGGGGAACATCAAATAGTCTTGTAAGGTACCGGAGGGAGAAGGTACTCAGGAAGGCCTAAGAACTGAATTGAATTGAATTGTCTTTGAGCTAACATGCTACTCTTACTTTAACCCTAAATGATTAGAGTTAGGGTTAGGGTAAGAGTAAGAATAGTAATTTAAAGTAAGAGTAGTATTAAATAATTTTAGTTCAAAAGCCCTCTTATGGTGGCATGGAATTACTCCCAATCTTTTCTGAAGACCAGGCACTTTTTTCACCTTGCTAGCATTTTCTTCCACCTGCCTCATTCTGATTCAGTTTTCCTGCATCCCATTCTCTCTTCTCTCCTGTCCCAAGCACAGAAATGAGCACCTTTCCCCACCCCTTCATAGAAAGAATAATGACTGGTCTAAATAAATGTTTTTAGAGTATATTCCATAAAAGGCCTTCCCTTCCAGGGCTTCAATGTTCTCCTGATCGGCCGAGCGCACCCACATTTACCCTTGCCCAGACTCATTGCTGGCCTCCTAGAGCAAAATTCAGCAAAGGACTGCCTCCTTCCCTGTGCTGGAAGCTCCTGCTCACAGTGGGGGCACTCTCCAGTTATGTCACTTTGAACCTTTCTTCCTCTAAACACTTTGCATTTGAAGAAAACTCATCAGCCAGCAGGGTATTCAAACATATTTGTGATTCTGTCCCATTTAGTATTTTCCTACAGAGAAAAATATCTCCATTATAGAAGAAAAAAATGCTAATTCCACTTTTGCATCTGACACTGGCCATCAGGGTTTATAAACCTAAGAGTTCACAGGTAATCAGCTACTTTACTCAAATGACTGCCAAACCCTCCTAAGCTGACCATTCAGTTCCTGGAGGCTGATAGTTACCAGATTCTTTGTTGTTTTTTTTTTTTTTGGACGATTATAAATTTTATTTTAATCCATATTTTTTATCTGTGGGCCAAATAATCCTTACAGCAGAGACTTTAGGGAGCAAGTCCTCCAAAAGTCATTTTTTGCCTGTGTTTGGGGGGAGGTGTACATAGTCAGGAGTGGCTGGGATGGGTGCTCATGCTTTGCCCATAACGCTGAATAACTGAGTCAGGGTCTTCATGTAGAGATGCTTGTTCAAAGAGGCTGAAGTTGGAGGCCAAGTCTTTCCTCAGAACCTCAATGGCTCTCCCTGGTGAGATGATCAAGAATTTTATACCATAAGAGACAAATCTTACTCTCCTGATTACATTGGAGAAATGTAGAAAACTCTTTTTTTTTTTTTTTTTTTTTTTTTTTAATAGAGCATGGGGAAGGGGCACGGAAAGAAGGCGAGGGATGAGATGCATGACAGGGTTGGGCCAATGGCATGGTACCATGTTGGCTGTATCTAGGTAGAGGCAGTTTCAGGCCGGGCCTTGCTGAGTCATTGCTATGTGGAAGTAGCTAGATGGATCTACTTCTAGTCAGGCTCGGGAAGTTGTACTAG